>JBBBDQ010000795.1:1207500-1215000 GCA_037127315.1 Ascarosepion bandense | reverse complement strand
ATGTGTGTATAGATATATATATGTGTATATATATATATATGTTTGTATACATATATATATATATATATATATATATATACTAGCAGTATAACCCGGCATTGCTCAGGTGTAATGAAAGCTTTAAAATTAATCCATGGTCCTGGAGCTCAGACTCTTTGGACGTTGGCACGAAAGACGAAAAAGCAATAGTTGTTTCCAGTTAAAGCGAAACCGTAGACTGAAAGAAAAATGAATGGATGTAAGTCAAATTTTGATTTCCGGATATTGATATCAAATAAGATTTTTTCCTCGTAAACTGAATTTTGTAGGCTAAATAAGTCGTCTGAGCAAATGGTATGGCTGAGATTAGGAACTACAATTATACCTACTTAGAGCCAAATCCGAAGCAAAAACTAAAGTAAAAGGGCTGAATAATACAGGCAGATAAAGAGACACACACACAAATATCTTGCATTTCATATATATATATTATCGATTTTCTGCACTGTTGTAAGAACTGCAACGTTGAAACTTCTACATGTTGTTTCTTATGTCTTTGTCTATGAGTGTAAGTAATGTGATTCAAATCGGACCACTCCTTCTATAACCCGATTTTTTCGATTATCGATTATCAATATTTATCGGCGGTACCTCGACAGAAAACCTAGCTAAGAACACTCTTATTAAGGTAACATGAAGTGTGTGTTAAACATCAAAAATTTATATCAATCCAATAATATCTATGACAGGAGTTTATTGCCTCGGGTATTCAGTTACCATTTGGCACTCAGCCGTAGATGCTTGATTGTAGACTTTCTGACAGCGGTTGGTCGAATTTATTTATTTTTTTCCTTTGAAGTCATAGGGACTTATTCGGTTTAGTGTAGTCTTTCGCTCTTTTGTGAGTGTGTTTATATATATATATATATATATATATATATATATATATACATATATTATGTGCGATTGGTAAATTGTCGCAATTACTTTATTATTTCAAATATTCTTTAGGCTGAGTCTGAGCTCCATGACCATGGATTGATTTTAAAGCTTTCATTACACCTGAGCAATGCCGGGCTATACTGCTAGTATATATATATATATATATATATATATATATATATATATATTTATATTACTTATATTATTTATGCATATTATATATGTATATATATATATATTTCGTGCATATTACATCATTTTATATATATATATATATATATATATATATATATATATATATATATATATAAATTTCTTCTCCATGGAGATCAATCGTAATTAGAGCATAATATATATATATATATATATATATATATTACGATTGAGCTCCATGGAGAAGAAAATTTTAAAAACACTTTACACTTCTGCTATATGCGTGACTCTTCAGAAATGAATTGAGTTCTTTTTGTGACTGGCGTGTGTATACACTGTTTATATACAACACGTTAAAATTTCCGTTATCTGATTCCATGCGTCGATGGCTTAGGGAGTAGCGACTCCAACTGGCACCAAATCGGTCGAGTCTCGATACCAGCCAGAAGTAAGTGGATGTGTCTAGCTACACTGATGAGCTGTGATACAGCGAAACAGGCTTGTATGTGGATGAATAATATACATATATACATTAATTATAGATATAATACCAATAACAACAGAACTAATTCTGTCAAGATAATCAATAATTAAACAACAAATGAGATCCTGTTAAAACCCACCGGGAACTTACATGCAGGGAAAAGAAGGTAAAGAAAAAGAGAAGCAAACGAAATACCTGAACAAAAAAGCTAAGCATTCGTGAGAAAGAAAAAAAACCCCGAGACGAAAACCTTAACAATAAAGAGCTCAATACGAAAGCCGAGTACACACAGTACCCAACGCGAAAGTAGAACAAACAAAATCGAAAATCTAAGTGAGCCAATAACCTACCACAGTTTCACTTAAGAGCTCGTCAGATTTGTCTGCGGATATATATATATATATATATATATATATATATATATATATATATATAGTCATTCGCAGACAGATCTGTTTCGCTGTATGACAGTTCATCAGTACGCTCTGTAGAAGAAGGCAGACATTTTAGCGTGTATATTATCATTATACACGCCCAATAGCCAGAGTGCTCTAATTCATTCTTGAATGACCGATGCCTACATGACAGTGTAACTACTGTTTTTCAAAGTCTACCATTCTTCCAGAGTGCTCAATCAGGGTGTGAGAGCGTAAATAGTCATCCGCAGACAAATCTGTTTCGCTGTATAACAGCTCATTAAATTTATTATACTTCTGGTTTATTTGTTTGATCGATGCAAATAGTAAATTTATTTTTTCTTTTGGAAATTCGTTGTACGCTATCCTTTAGCTGGAATTTAACCTGTTACACGTGTGAAGTCGACCGGAAATACCCTCGAGAATTTATTTTTTAATTCTTTTTAGAGTTTCTGTTTCGTTGGTAGAACTTACTTTTTAGCAAAATTAGATGGAAAATTTACAGATTAGATGGAAAACTTTTCATTATGGAACTCCCTGATTAAATCAAATCAGGGAGTTCCATAATGAAAAGTTTTCCATCTAATCTGTACCAAAAAGCCTATTCGTGTTTTTCATTCTGAATATTTTTCGTTTTGAAATCTTTTTGTTTAACGTTACCTTCGTAATAAATTCGCCTACGAATTTAATTTTCTCACCTGTTACAGAATGAACTATTTTTTTTTAAACCATTAATGTTGGTTTTCCTATTTTCCTCAAAGTAGAAACATTATGGTTAAGACGTAACCAATGTCTGGTTGTAACTTGACATTTTTGTTCAGGATTTACACTTGTACAATTTTTTCGTATTCTGACATCAGTTTCAGTGAATAAAAAGTCAGTTGTTTTTTTTCTTTTGGTACATACTTCGTGTGTTCTATTTCGCCTAGTTTTTGTAAAATCAGTTTGACCTTTTTCTGATTAGAACAATTTATGCTCTGTTTTGTAAATGTCCTCCTATCTGCGATTTCTTTTTTAGTGTTGTACTTAAATTGTTATCGTTTTGTCGAGACCTTCCTGAAAAAATACATTCAAATTTTTGTTGATGTTACATGAAAACATTTTCCGCTCTTTCATAAACAAATCCTCGAAATTTAATTGCTTTGGTTTTTTAGTTGTTGCTTTACAACTTCCAAAAACTGTTTTTAAAACTTCTTCAATTTTTTACTTTTTATATATATATATATATATATATATATATATATATATATATATATATATATATATATATACTAGCAGTATAGCCCGGCGTTGATCGGGTGTAATGAAAGCTTTAAAACTAATCCATGTTCCTGGAGCTCAGACCCTTGGGACGTTGGCACGAAAGACTAAAAGCAATAGTTGTTTCCAGTTAAAGCGCAACCGTAGACTGTGAACAAAAATGAATGGATGTAAGTCAAATTTTGATTTCCTCGTATCAATATCAAATAAGTTTTTTCGTCATAAACTGAATTTTGGAGGCTAAATAAGTCATCTGAGTGAATGGTATCATGCCTGAGACTAAGAACAACAATTATACATACTTAGAACCAAACCCGAAGCAAAAACTAAAATAAAAGGGCTGAAAAACTGATTTTGAACAGACCCGGTAGAATATTGGGGTATCGATTTTCAATATCAGAGTCAAATAAGTCATCCAAGGATAGAACTGCAATCTTGAAACTTCTGAATATCGTTTCTTATGTCTTTGTCTATGAGTGTATCAAATTTAATTAAAATCTTACCACTCCTTCTATAACAGGTTGTTTTCGATTATCGATCTTCAATATTTATCGAGGTGCCTCGACACAAAACCTAGCTAAGAACACTCGCAGACGCTTATAGTACAACTGCGTAAATTTTCAAGAAAATCGGTTCAGCCGTTTCGGAGTCTATAGGTAACGAACACACACACAGACACACACACAGATACACACATACAAAGTTCCATTTATAAATAGTTTATATATATATATATATATATATATATATGGACTCTCTTATTTATATATATATTATGAACTCTCACGTCGCTTTCGACGTATGAGTGTCTAACTCAGACTGCAACACAAAGAATTGTTTAGAGTGTTGAATGCTTGTGTAGCACCATCCACACTTTTTGGAACTGCTGATGATAAACATTCCGTGCAGAAGTTCGCCACAGATCGCATGAACAGCAGACCTCAGTAATTTAACCCATACCTGGAGGGAATGGACGCATCAATACCTTTCCCAAGGATACTAGTGCGCAAGTGAGTGCAAAGTGTTCGACTGAAATCGGAACTCGGATCAGATCACTGATTTCCCTTTCCTAATCGACATCCACTGCACCACAACGCACATGCAAATGGCATTCACAAGCGGCCACCCATCTCAATACTGACCAGCCTCAACGTTGCTTAACTTCGGTGATCAAGCGAGAATCGGTGTATTCAACTTAATATATATATATATATATATATATATATATATATATATATATATTCTAGAAGAAAATTACGATATTCTACAATTTCATGGGTAATACCTGTTTTGCACAAAAAAAAATCTGCTGGTCGTCATACCCAAATCATATCACATGCACGATTTATGTCTGACGAGCAGCAGTTTTTTCTCCTGCGAAATACGTATTACCCATGAAAGTTTAGAATATCTAAAAATATTATAGATTTTATTACTCAGTTAAAATAAATGAATAAATTTAACATTAAATTCGTTTGAGTTCGTCTCTATCGGAATTTACCTGACTTAAATACCAAATATTCTACGTTTTATATATATATATATATATATATATATATATATATATATATATATATATATATATATATATACTGTAAGAACGTTATGGAACACGTAAGTTTTAAACTCACTATTCATGCATTTACTTTTATAAAGAGTGCTCGATACAACGTAGAACTTTATATTGTAATGGTTGTTACAATGGTTTATAAAAGCATAGTATCACTGCACAAAAATCTTCGCGTTTCAACGTATCACCAGGTGAGGAGCAAACGTAGCTCCGAAACGCTAAAATTTTTGTGTAGTGATACTATGCTTGTATAAACCATTGTAACAACCATTACATATATATATATATATATATATATATATATATATATATATATATATATATGAATAAAGTATATTTTGGTAGCATCTTTTCTTTTTAAACACGTTGTATTAAACGATAGAAACAACTTAGTCTTGCAAATTTACTTTTGAACTTTCTCATATTTTCTAATGAGGCTTTTTATTTCCGAATTATATTCATGCAAAAGTTGTCTATAGGTTAACCGAGTACTTTCGAACGTCATCGTTCATCATCAGGGTCAAATTTACAGTTTTGCAGGTTTAAGCATCAACAATTGCCTTGTAGCAGGAAACGTGTTACGACATTTTGAAGAACTAAATAAACGTATGAGAAAAATTTAAAAATTCAAAGGAAGTAATTATGTAATCACGTGGAGGCGTGAAAATATGTGATCACGTGGAGGCGTGAAAATATGTGATCACGTGGAGGCGTGAAAATATGTGATCACGTGGAGGCGTGAATTATCAGATGATATGGAATATTTAGAGTTGCTAAAGATATTTAAATACCGGATTAATACCTTTCCAAAAGGCATTTGCACGCAAGTTTATGCAAGGAATCCAACTAGATGTGCGGTGTTGTGCAGTGGATCTCGACTCAGAACGACAAGTTGGGGAGCCAAGTTCGAATTCCAGTTCATTCTCTTTGCTACCAGTTATTAAACTTTACTACCTATTATGAACGCTGTTTAGTCTTTTACAGTAATTTATTATATATATATATATATATATATATATATATATATATATATATAAGATTATAACTATACTCGTGTCGAAAACCTTCCACGAATCTACGAAGAAGGTGAAAAATGGTTTTAAAAAAAGAAAGAGCGAAGTACATGAACATCAATCAAAAGTGTTCGGACCGAGTCAGCACGTGCCCCCCACCACCACCACCACAAAAAAAACCCTGATACGTATAATCAACTAACAAAAAGCGCTCAATACTTAGGTAGTGTGAAATAAGTAAAGAATAACCAGTGAGCCATACAGACCTACCTAGGTTTCACCTAAATGGATCGTCAGGTAAAGCTGGCTAAAGGAAACAAACGATATGTAGAAAGGAAATTCAATCAAACCACGTGACCAAGAAAGAAGACACCAAACACAAATCGGGGAGAAATTTATTATAAAAACCAAATTTAATTTTTAATTTCATATATTTAAATTTTTTTTTAAAGATTAGTGACTGTAAAGACGAAAACAAAAAACGAAAACAACGTAGATTGAATTTTCTTTACACATGTCGTTTTTTTTCTTTCCTCATTAGCAAGCTTTCCCTGACGATCCGTTTAGGTGAAACCTAGGAAGGTCTGTCTGGCTCACTAGGTATTCTTTACTTATATATATATATATATATATATATATATACATATATATATATATATATATATATATATATATATATATATATTATCTTTCGAAATGCTGTGCTTCGCAGCAGAAATGATTTATGTCACATAAGCGACGCCCACAGGATAATTTATGCAGGAGGTAAAGAAAACGAAAAAGGAGTCGTTTAATACTAAACAAACAAGTGAAGAGATGTGTACTTGGATACTGGCACTATCAGAGAGAGTCCTCTTGGTTAAACTGCAGGAAAGACCCTTCAATATAGCTATTATAGTAGTTTATTCGCCGACAACTCAAAGTTCGGAGGATGAAATAGAATCTTTCTTTTCAATACTGAACAGTGCCAAGGCTCAGTACAAAAGCTAAGAAATTAGGATTATAATGGGGGACTTAAATGCCAAGGTAGGTAAAGATAGAGAAGGAGACACGAACGGCAACTTCGGCCTAGGAGAGCGCAACGAAAGAGGAGATAAATGGATTCAATGGTGCTCAGCCAATGACCAGGTTATTACTAAAACCTGGTTCCAAGAACACCCACGACATTTATGAACATGGAAAAGCCCAGAAGGCGACACAAAGAACCAAATAGACTATATAACTATAAACAAGCGATTCAGGAACGCAGTGGTCCACTGCAAAACATACCCAGATGCCGACTGCGGAAGTGACCACGTCCCAGTCATCGGCAAACTAAAAGTGAAACTCCGAAAACTGAAGAAGCCCAGCACATTATCAAGGCTGCAATACGACACGCTAGAGGACGACGTCACCCTGCAGAAAAAACACAATAACAGCGTGAGAAAGAAATATGAAGAACAAATTGGAAAAGGGTACTCAAAATGGGATTCCCTACAAGAAGCGATGGTGACCTCAGCGATCATCATAGACCCAAAGGAAATCAGACGCAGAAGAAAAAACGAGTGGATGACCGAAGAGCAAAGGAGAAAAAAATAACGCCAAGACACGGAGCAGAGTACAAGAAACTTCACAGGGAGATAAGGAACAAATGCAGACAAGCCAAAGAGGAATGGCTCAACAACAAATGCGCAGAAGTAGAGA
>JBBBDQ010000795.1:1172500-1200000 GCA_037127315.1 Ascarosepion bandense | reverse complement strand
TGAAAAGTAAAATTATGCTCCTGATTGGATAGGAAATAGAAAATTGATCTATGAAGCCAGTCCATTTTTTTTCGTCACACTTAAAATGAAAATGCCACTGGTGCCGGTCACATGGGGCTAATACACTATTTAACCCCGTTCCGTGACCTGTCAAAACTGTCAGAATAAGAGCGGTATCAGACAGCACCTCGCCACGATGTAAGAAAAAATCTTCAAGCTCATTCGGTCACGTCCCGCCGACATGCATTCATCCTACATCTTCCAATTTTCCTTCCTCCGCGTTCACTTCACGCCGATAAAGACAACAACAGCAACAACAACAACAACAACAGCAACAACAACAACAGCAACAGCAACAGCAACAACAACAACAACAACAACAACAGCAACAACAACAACAGCAACAACAACAACAGCAACAACAACAACAACAACAAAATCTACCATCCGCCCGTGCATTGAATACTGCTGCAACAACTGGTCGGCTTCCCCGTCTATTCTCCTCGGGGTTCTTTACAAAATACATCGGAGAATCTGTAATGTGATCGATACCGACTTGGCAGACCGCCTGCAGTCACTTTCTCACCGGTTTAACATGGCTTCCCTCTGCCTCTTCTATAAACACTTTCACGGTTTCTGCTCCGATGAACTTAGATCACTGGTGCTCCCTAGATACGAATTTGCACGAGACAATAGATTAGCAACTAGGTCTCACCCATTTACTATGAAACCGATAAAATGTAACCGCAATTTCTACTCTAACAGCTTTTTTTCTCGCACTTCCCGCCTGTGAAATTCCCTTCCACATACTTGCTTCCCTGACAGATACAATCTCCAGGAGTTTAAATGTAAAGTCAATAGACACCTCCTAACACACTAACACGCATCCATTCTCTCAAACACTCTTCCCATCTACATCCTTACCCGTCTAATACCCTCCTTCTGACATTACCTGTATCTAACCACTCTTTCTCACTACCTTCCCTTATGGAACGCCCTGCGCAATAGTTGCAGTGGAATGCCTTGCTTGGGGTGAAATGATAAATAAAAACAAAAAAGAAACTGGACACTCTGCCTGCGATAAGTACAATTTCTTAATTTGTTTCACCTTTTTTCTCACCCTGTCGCCAACCTACCATAAAACGGAAAAGAACATAAGACTTTACATTCTGCTACTATCAGTATACGCTCCGGGACACTTAGCTACTTAACACTATTTCTCTGGAACATTTAACCACGGGCATTTTTCTATTGGAACTTTTCACTCTTACATAATAATTAACTACTATTGGAGTATCTTTCTTCTAACAATTTTTTTCAACAACTAAAGAATGATTGGGTTCTATAGCCTTGGTCGGCAACCAGTCTACCGCAGAAATCAATGGCAACCTACTGCGGGATAATCTTCTGCTCAGTCAGTCATGTCTTTTTTGAGACATGATCGCCCAAGCGTGTATCACGTATGGCACTTAACTGACTGACTGAATATAATAGTTGAAAACATGATTAAGGCTTCTACTGGGCATAAAGTGGGGGATCAATCAGGGTGAAAAACTAAGATTCTGTGTTCAGATTGGATATAAAATAGTTAATTGATCTATGACGCCAGTCAATTTTTTTTAACACATAAAGAATGAAAATGCTGGTTGGAGTCGGTCACATGACTAAAATACACTACTTAACCACGTTCCATGACCGGTCAAAATCAGTCATAATGGAAGCAGTATCTGAAGCATCTTGTGGCCATGTAAGAAAGAAACTTCAAGTCGAGATCATGTCTCGCCGATATACATTCATTCTACATGTACCTTAATTTCCAATTTTCCTTTCTTCGTTATCACTCCACGCCGCCAAAGAAAACAACAACAATAAAAGGATATCTTCAACTGATTCGGCAAACTAAAGACCATTCAGTAAAATGTCTTTATTTGTTTCACCTTTTTTCTCACCCTGTCGCCAACCTACCCAAAAATAAAAAACAGAACATAAGACTATACATACTGCTACTATACAGTTGAATTCATTGCATTCACTTACGCACAAATACCCTTGGGAAAGGTATTAATCCGTCTCTTTCTTCCAGTTATGGGTTAAATAACAGAACAGATTGGGTTCTATAGCCTCGGCTGGCAACCACTCTATCGCAGAAAGCAATGGCAACCTACTGCGGGATAATCTTCTGCCCAGTCAGTCCTGTCGCTTTCGAGACATGATCGCCCAAGCGTGTATCACGTATGACTGACTGAATATAATAGCTGGAAACATGATTAAGGCTTTTACTGGACATAAAATGGGGGATCGATTTACTATTGTTTTTAAGTAATAAACTGATCCCCCACTAATTACTACATAATAATATAGTACATCACTTCCCCCATCTAGTTATGAGTCAAATAATAGGACAGATTAGGTTTTATAGCCTTAGTCGTCAACCAGTCTACCGCAGAAAGCAATGGCAACCTACTGCGGGATAATCTTCTGCCCAGTCAGTCATGTCTCTTTCGAGACATGATCGCCCAAGCGTGTATCACGTATGGCACTTAACTGACTGACTGAATATAATAGCTGGAAACATGATTAAGGCTTTTACTGAGCATATGGTGGGGGATCGATTTCCTATTGTTTTTAAGTAATAAACTGATCCCCCACTAATTACTACATAATAATATAGTACATCACTTCCCCCATCTAGTTATGAGTCAAATAATAGGACAGATTAGGTTTTATAGCCTTAGTCATCAACCAGTCTACCGCAGAAAGCAATGGCAACCTACTGCAGGATAATCTTCTGCCCAGTCAGTCATGTTTCTTGAGAGACATGATCGCCCAACGAGTTTCATGTATGGCACTTAACTATCAGCTACTTACTACTGTCAACCACGAACACTTTATTTCGGTAGGACATTTTAATACTTAACTTACTATTTTAATAATTTTAACTACATGCATTTTCTCTAAGAACATTTTTCTTCATACAATAATCTTCAGATAAGAAAGTTTCAGTCATATCTTTCTTTTTACAATTTCGAAATTCTGCTAATAAATCTTTCCTTTAATGTACAAACAAAATATTTTATCCATCTCAGTATCTTTTTAACCTTATGATATGTAAGTTGTGGGGGATTTTGGACGTGTTTGGCACAAGGTCATTTTACTAAGCATCACCGTGTCTCCTACAGGGTCAAGCAGAGGAGAAAAAGTAGTAATCTTCTTTTGTTAGTGGAAGGTATGTAATTCGTAGTTCTTTCTTAAATTAATGAATAAGCATTTTCACAACGAGAACACCCTAAGTAAAATATTTGACGGACATGAAGGAGACTAGCACCATCTTTAAATTTGTTGTTTTCAATTTTCATTTACTTTGTTTCAATTACAACCTAAACTCTCCTATTGAAAAAAAAATTAGAAAAATTTCAATATTTAAACAGTTTTAGAGGGGGCTCATTTTTTCATATAACGATGGTAGTAAATCAGTCCTCCATTTTCGAGCAATTATTCGACATTATCACCACCTGCATCTTTGTTGATTATCATTTTTTTTTTACTTTTTTCAGTGCAATCTTATCGATTAAACCTCAAACTTTCCGATTGACAAAGAAAATTTAGAAGAAATTCAATATTTAAACAATTCTAGTGGGGCTGGGGCTAAGTTTAACATACAACCTTATAGTAAATCGATCCTGTGCAATTAACGTTTTGCTTGCGCATATTCAACAACTGAATCCTTTGTGAATTTTTTGAATAAAGCCATTCTTGGAGTTTCCGAGGAAGATGCTATAGTAAAAACTGAAGAAAACTTGAAAAAGACAAAAACAAGAGCAACAACTCGTCCCCCGAAAAAAAAACAAGACAAAGTGACCCCAACGCAAGTGATTCCAAAATGGAGGGTCGAGAAATGAGAAACTGAGCACCCCACTAAAATTGTTTAAATATTGAAATTTTTCCAATTTTATTTTGATAATCGGAAACTTTATGCAATAACCAATAAGACTGCGCTGAAAAAAAGTAAAAAACTAAATTGTAACGATGTTGATAATTATTACGGTGGTGGTGATGATTGATGATGATTACGACGATGCTGCTGCTGTAGATAACAATGATGATGATTATGACGGTGATGATGCTAATTGTTATTATGAAGGTGATGATTAATTTCATATATATATATATATATATATATATATATATTAGTCATTTACATACAAGCCTGATTCGCTGAATTACAGCTCATCAGTGTTGTTAGACACACCCACTTGCTTCTGGCTGGGATCGAAACTTGACAGATTTGGTGCCAGTCGGAGTCGTTACCTGTAAGCTATAGGCGCATGGAACCAGTGTTGTATATAAGCAGTGTACACTCTCCAGTTACCGAAAGAACTCACTTCATTTCTAAAGCACATGTGGAAACTGTTTTTTTTTAATTTTCTTCTCTAGAGAGCTCAATCGTAAAGGGAGCATAATATATATATATTGATTGATTGATTGTTTAATACTTTGTTTTTGATTATAATAGGGTTAGACCAGTACACAGTTGTATTAAAAAGTGTTCGATACAATTATATTGTAGAACTTTGAATATTTTCCAATTAAAACGTGTTATTTCGCTACCCAGGTTTCAACCATGAGTGGTGTCTACAGGTGATTTTTAATAACTGATTTTACCGTTTACCGTTTTTTTTGGGGGGGTGGGGGTTACCGGTAAACCTGGGTAGCGTTTAAAATAACTCTTTTAAAAATGGAATATATATATATATATATATATATATATATATATATATGAAAATGGCCTAGAAGAGGAAGATTGACTATTACAAAGAGAACGAGGCTAATTAAAATATTTTATCCGGACACCTGTTTCTAAACTGCGCCAACCTCTAAATAAATTTTTTCAAAATATTTTCAGTGTCTTTTTAGGAATTTTGTGTTAATATCTCTACAGAAGCTTCTATCTCATCCAGCCGTTAACAGTGTTTGTCTGTTAAGATTCCTCCGACTATACATTCTGCCAATCCTTTCAACAAAAGCTCGTCAAGAAGAGGGCCCGCTGTGACACTTTTCTTTCCGATCTGTCTCGTTTCATGTCCAATTCTGCTTGCCATCTTTGCTGATTAAGTCTTCCAGACATTTAAGCTGTCTACTTCATATGCTGAGTGGAATTGTCCTTTTTGTTATTTCATCTTTCCTTTTTGTTGGTTCTGGTCTCACAAAAAAAAAAAAAATGAAATAAAAATAAATAAAATAAAATAAAATAAAATAAAAAATAAAAAGAAACTGAAAACGTTGGTAAGATAAGAACAAGGAAATAATTTTAGCGCAAATGGAATTGTCGTAAGCAAGCAAACTAGATTAGCAGTCAAGGAAATATTGGATGAAGCAGATTTTGAAAATGAATGTATACAGAAAGAACAAAAAAATGACAAAGAATGATAACGAAAGACAGCTAATCGATATTTAATTCCCGAAAAAAAAACATTAAATTTATCAACGAAGTACCCTCATTTCTCAAAATAAACTATACTTTCTATGTTCCAGAAAGGGTATATATATAGTCATTCGCAGACAGATTTGTTTCGCAGCTCATCAGTACGGTTAGACAGCCGATTGCTTTTATCCAGGATTAAAACCCGACCGAATTGGCATCAGACGGCGATTCTACCTTTGAGCTACGGGCGCTCGGTAGGATGTGGCAGACATTTTTAGCGTGTATATTATCGTTATACTCGCCCAATAGCTGAGAGTGTTCTAACTCATTGCTGAATGAACGATGCGTAGATGCCAGAGTAGCTACTGTTTTTTAAAGTCTATATATATACTCAGTTATAATCTGAGATTAAGGAGAGAATGGTTAACTAAATAGCGTTTTCCTCTTGTCTTTATTTTATTTAACCATACACACACACACACACACACACACGCACACACACACACACACACACACACATATATATATATATATATATATATATATATATTAAACAAAATTAAGGCAGACACGTTATTTCATTTAATTATTTAAATTTTATTTAATTCGGAAATATAGATTCGTGTAAAATCTTCTGTACAACGGAAGCTGATGATGGTTCGCCTGGAAATAGGCTGACTCTTACGATTACTTTTCCGATTTATCATGAACTAACGTGTCTGCCTTAATCTTTTCTTAAATTTGCTCAATATGTATTTATATACATATATATATTTAGAGCTCTCTTAGGGACTTATCCTACCACTGTATGTACAGGATACGTCTTTGGATTCTTCTACACCCACACCGCATGCTGATATATATATATATATATATATATATATATATATATATATATATATATTAATCGAAGTAGCTAAGTCGTCTTGGCAATGTAACCGGGTGGGGCAATCTAGCAAGTAGCCGTAATGGACTAGTACTCGTCGTAGTCGTATGTAGTATGATTAGGCGTAGGTTTTTGCAATACGTGTAGCCAATAGACGTTCTAATAGACGTAGTCCTAAGCGTCCCCGCCTTAGTCTGTATTTATGGCTGACACCAGCCGATCATATTAATGTGAGGGCGAACCCAGGTGTATGTATATTCATTACATCACTTTCACTGAATATAAGCTTCAAGAGACACTCATGGTAGAGGTCTTTGTTATTATGCAACGTTAAAACAATATTCCGATCACCGAAAATAAACAACGTCGAGATTAGGCCCCTAGGTAGTAGATATAACGGTGCAAACGTGGATGTGCCGGTGGTGTGATTTGATAATTAGAAATAATGGCAATTAGAAAACGTGTTTCAATTCTAATCAGGTTCATTATATTCACTTTCGCGAAAATGCCTCAGTGAACAGAATAATTTCACATTTGTACCACACAATTATGCATTAAATAAGAAGCATTTTGCCAGCAAGATATTATTTCAGATTTTTTTAAAACTCACAAATAATTTCTGACATTAAATGAACAGCAAAACATAGATATACCGTAAAAAAATAATTCAACATAGAGTCATACGTAATATAGATGTAAGATTAACTAAGAAGTTCAATTTAAAGAAATATGTAGGATATACACTACCGGCTATAATTATTAGGAAACCTCAGTTTAAAAAAATAATGTATTTCATAATATTTGTAGAATTTATTGCCAAATGGATAATTCTAAATGAAAATAGAATGGTTCTTTTGTTATTATTACTTTGCAAAATTTTACAAGGCAAATAGCGACAATTTACCCATCGCACCCTGTAGATTTTATATATATATATATATACATATATTAATGCAGGTTTCATTGAATAATATAGACAAGTTTTGTCTATTAATTTTGTGTAGGATCCGTTCATACCGTCTGATATACTTGATGGTGATGTCATTGAAAGACAACAGCCCAACACACCATCACCACCTTGAAATATAAATGGAGCCTTGTGAAAAGGCAAATTGAAATAGCGAAAGAAAATCTTGACACATTGTTGTCTTTCAACGACATCACCATCAAGTATATCAGACGGTACGAACGGATCCTACACAAAATTAATAGACAAAATTTGTCTATATTATTCAATGAAACCTGCATTAATGAAAAATGCTGCCAAAATACACACAATATACATATATATATATGCTACCGACCATAATTATTAAGCCACCCAAGTTTTTTAAAAGAAATGATGTATTTCATACTATTTTTAGTATTTGTTGCCAAGTGGATAATTCTAAATGAAAATAGAATGGTTCTTTTGTTATTATTACTTTGCAAATTTTTACAAGGCATCCAAAAAGCCTTTGCTTCGGCCAGCCAATAAGAAGAAGAGACTAGCATGGGGAAGAGAGCACAAAAACTGGACACCAGAAGAGTTCATCTGATGCACATGTTATTGTGCAGTATTAACAAAAGAACTATTCTATTTTCATTTAGAATTATCTACTTGGAAATAAATACTAAAAATAGTGTGAAATAAAAACTGGAGTGGCCTAATAATTATAGCCGGTAATGAACAAATATATGATTCTTATCTTGAAATAGTTAATATTATAGATTTCGGGAAAGCAACTTTTCAAGTGTCTATTCCAAAACGTTACAGTTCTGGTGAATCAGCTGCTAGAGACGAAACACCGTAACGTCGAGATCGGGAATTCTATACTACGCTATGGAGCGTCCCAGCAATCAACAACTAAACTCGCGGAACAAAGAGTATAGCGCGTCAGAATATCAACCAGCTGATAATACGCTTCAACTACTCTCCAATAGCCAATGAGTGCAAAAAAAAAAAACCAAAAAAAAGTAAGACGAGGGTCACTAGCTTCTTGGGCTGTGAATATTTTCTCATATGCAAACAGCAAACAATACCAATACCATTTATGTTGAGAAGAGATAATATACTTCGATTTATGTCCGATGGCCAAAGAGTTAAAAAAAGGGTAACATGAGGGTGACTGGTTGCTCGTTGTATGAACTCCGGACATTTCCTTATAATTCAAAATGCCAACAATACCACTTCCATTTACGTTGAGGAGAAGAGATATTACACTTCGATGGACAATGCGTTAATAAATGTGTGCCATGAAGGTCTCTGGCTGTTCGGTGGATGGATTCCGGATATTTCTCTCTAATGCAAAAGGCTAAAAATACCACTTCCATTTACGTTGAGGAGAAGAGATATTACACTTCGATGGACAATGCGTTAATAAATGTGTGACATGAAGGTCTCTGGCTGTTCGGTCAATGAATTTGGGACATTTCCTCATAATGCAAAAGGCTAACAATACCACTTCCATTTACGTTGAGGAGAAGAGATATTACACTTCGATGGACAATGCGTTAATAAATGTGTGCCATGAAGGTCTCTGGCTGTTCGGTGGATGGATTCCGGATATTTCTTTATAATGCAAAAGGCTAACAATACCACTTCCATTTACGTTGAGGAGAAGAGATATTACACTTCGATGGACAATGCGTTAATAAATGTGTGACATGAAGGTCTCTGGCTGTTCGGTCAATGAATTTGGGACATTTCCTCATAATGCAAAAGGCTAACAATACCACTTTTTATTTACGTTGAGGATACCACTTTTTATTTACGTTCAGGATGTGCGTTGTGATACAGTGGATATCGGCTCGGAAGGAGAAACCGGGGAGCCGAGTTCGAATTCCAGCTGAATCCATTGCATTCACTTACGCGCAAATACCCTTGGGAAAGGTATTAATCCGTCTCTTCCCCCCAGTTATGGGTTAAATAGCAGGACAGATTGGGTTCTATAGCCTTGGTCGGCAACCAGTCTACCTCAGAAAGCAATGGCAACCTACTGCGGGATAATCTTCTGTCCAGTCAGTCATGTCTCTTTCGAAACATGATCGCCCAAGCGTGTATCACGTATGGCACTTAACTGACTGACTGAGGAGAAGAGATATTACATATCGATGACTGTCCGGTGGCCTATGAGTCAGTAAAGGTGAAACACGATGGTCTCTGGCTGTTCGGTCGATGCTTTTTCCATATAATGTAAAGGCAAACAATATCACTTCCATTTACGTCGAGGAGAAGAGATATTACACTTGGATGACTATCCGATGGCATATTTTTTTTTTTTTATAAGCGTTTCACCCCGAGCAAGGCATGTCACTGCCACTACTGTGCAGGGGGCTACGTAGAGTGGAGAAAGGCTGATTAAATATAGGAAATAACAGAGGGTGGGTGATAGGCGGGTGAGGATACCGAGAATGAGGGTTGGGTAGATGAGAGTGTTGTGAGAATAGTTGGGAGTTAGTGTGATAGGAGGTGTCTATTGACCCTACATTTAAACACCTGGAGATTGTAACTGTCGGGAAAGCAGACTTGTGGAAGGGAGTTCCACAGGCGGGAAGCGCGAGAAAAGAAGCTGTTGGAGTAGAATTTACGGTTACATCTTATTTGTTTAACTGTAAAAGGGTGGGACCTAGTTGCTAATCTAGTATCTCGTGTAAATTCGTGCTTAGGCGGCACCAGTGATCTAAGCTCATCGGAGCAGAAGCCATGAAAGTACTTGTAGAAGAGGCACAGGGAAGCTACATCACGCCGGTGTGAGAGCGGCTGCAGCCGGTCTGCAAAGTCAGTATCAACCACGTTACAGATCCTCCTTTGTATTTTGTCAAGAAGCCCAAGGAGAGCAGCAGGTGCACCCGACCAGATATGGCAGTAATATTCAATACACGGGCGGATGGTAGATTTGTATATGTGCAGAATAGTTTCAGGTGGGAAAAATTTCCGGGCCCTGCACAGGGAGCCCACTTTCATAGCAGCAGATTTGGCAATGGATTCAATATAGTCATTCCATTTGAGGTCCGCCGAGAGTCTAAGGCCAAGGAGGCGTAGTATTTTACTCTCTGGGAGGCTAGCCTGTCCCATGCTAATGGGAGTTAGATGCGATTGTCTGGGAGGCTGAGTTAATAAAGGTGTAACACGATGGTCTCTGGCTGTTCGGTTGAAATTTTTATATAATTGAAAGGCTAACAATGCCACTTCCATTTACGTTGAGGAGAAGAGATATTCTACTTCGATTACTATTCGATGATCAATGAATCAATAGAAGTGTAACAAGATGGTCACTGGCAGCTTGGGCTATGAATGACGAATATTTACTTATTAGGAAAAGGCAAATAATACCACTACAATTGACGTTAAAGCGAACTGATATTACACTTCAATACTCGCCCGATGACCAATGAGTGAATAAAAATATCCTTTTATGCCCTCATTGGACACACTGGTTACTTGGTCCATGATTGCTGACTTTTTTCCCATGAAGCAGCGTTTAATAGTAGGGTTGAGGGGAACTGATGTATATTTTGATCACCACCCGATAGCCAATGAGTGAATAAATGCGTAATTCAGGTGGCATTAGTTTTTCGGTCAATGAATGCTGATTAGTTTATAATGAAGTGAAGATTCATATTACCATTATTATTATTATCGCCGTACCGGCTGTGGACATTAGGAATCTTTCTTGGGATAAATCACATCGAAAATCCCAAGAAAATTACATTTATCTGAATTTTTATTGAACCCACTTTTCCCTTGTGCAGGAATTTTTTTGGTAAATTATTTTTGAATATATGGATCGGAATCCCACACGATGACAGAAGAAGAAAATAACAAATAAAAGCGTATCTCAATCTAATATCTTTCACTTTTATTAAAGTTTTTTCGTAGATCGGGAGAAAAACTTTTAAAATTACAAAGAGATATTATACTGCTTTCGCGTGATTTGGAGGAAATTTTTCTGCTATCTATTAACCATCATAGACAATCGCTCCTACCCCCCATTAGCATAAAGACAGTAAGTAGTAAGACACAACGCTTCCTTGGCCTCACACTCTCAGCGGACCTCAAGTGGAATGACTACATCGAATCCATTGCTAAATCCGCTGCCAAGAAGATCGGTTCACTGAGCAGGGCCAGGAAGTTTTTTTCTTGTCTGAGTCCATCCTGCACATATATAAATCTACAATCTGCCCGTTTATTGAATACTGCTGCCACATCTGGTCGGGTTCCCCTTCTATTCACCTCGGGGTTCTTTACAAAATCCAGCGGAGAATCTGTAATGTGTTCGATACCGACTTGGCAGCTCGGCTGCAGTCACTCTCTCAGCAGCGTGATGTGGCAGCACTGTACCTCTTCTACAAATAATTTCACGGCTTATGCTCCAATGAACTTAGCTCACTGGTGCCCCCCACTATGTATTAATTTACACGAGCTACTATACCAGCAACTAGGTTCCACCCTTTTACAGTGAAACCGATAAAATTTAACCGCAATTACTACTCTAACAGACAATCTCCAGGAATTTAAATGTAAGGTCAATAGACATCACCTATCACACTAACTCGCATCTATTCTCACAAGCACTTTCCTATCTACTCTACCCACATCCTCGGTATCCTCATCCGTCTATTACTCTCCTCCTGACTTTTCTTATAACTAACCCCTCTTTCTCATCACATCTCTCGCACCTCACACCTGTGGAAGTCCCTTCCATATACTTGCTTGCCCGACAGCTACAATCTCCAGGAATTTAAATGTAAGGTCAATAGACATCTCCTATCACACTAACTCGCATCCATTCTCACAAGCACTTTCCTATCTACTCTACCCACATCCTCGGTATCCTCATCCGTCTATTACCCTCCTCCTGACTTTTCCTATAACTAACCCCTCTTTCTCATCACATCTCTCGCACCCTTCCATATACTTGCTTCCCCGACAGCTACAATCTCCAGGAATTTAAATGTAAGGTCAACAGACATCTCCTATCTCACTAACTCGCATCCATTCTCACAAGCACTTTCCTATCTATTCTACCCACATCCTCGCTATCCTCATCCGTCTATTACCCTCCTCCTGACTTTTCCTATAAATAACCACTCTTTCTCTTTACTTCTGCTTAAATATCTCCCTGCGCAACCGTGGCAGTAGAATGCTTTGCATGGTGTGAGATGATTTTAAAAAATGGGTCATGTGTATTAAAGCAAAAGATAATTATCTTTGAATGTATGTGCGTGGAAAATTTAGGATGATAATGTGTAAATTAGTGTATTCGTATATTTGTATACAAACGATTGCATGTTGGATATATGTGTATATGCGTGTGTGCGTGATTATACCGGTGCCATCTGTATAAAAGTTATGGAAATTTGTTTTAAATATTTGTGTGAGGAATATTTTGAATGGTAACGTGTGTGAAACGGTATGTGTTTAGTTATGTAGAAACACTTTGCTGTCTAGGTGTATGTTGAACGTTAACGTTAGTTACACACATCATTTTTTTATTTACTCTTTAGGCCTCTATCAGATTATCGTATATATATTGGCGTGTGTATACATGATATATCACACGCTAAAATCTGCCACATTCTACCGAGCACCCATAGCTCAGAGGTAGAATCGCCGACTGACGCCAATTTAGTCAGGTTTCAATCCTGGGTATAAAGCAATTGGATGTCTAACCGTACTTATGAGCTGCTATACAGCGAAACAGATCTGTCTGTAGATGATTATATATATATATATATATATATATATATATATATATATATATATATATATATGATGGACTCTCCCGTCATTTCGACGTATGAGGTTCAGACAACTTATATTTATAAAATTCATTTATGTTTTTGCCTCTGATGCATTTTTAGTCCAGCAAGAGATTTGCAAACAAGATCGCAAATAGAACATGAATGTAGATTGACCGCTGCAGACAGTGGTGCCGCTGCCAGTTGTTTTGCTCTTTCTCGGTTTTCTTTCAGTTTGTTTATGCTTTCAGATTGAAACTTCTGGAAACCTTCAAAACACCGTGATCTACATTCTTTGCAGTCACTCACTACATTTTCAAGACCTCCATATGGTATGTTCACTGCAGACAGGTTACTCTTCAACTTGTCTTTGTACCTAAGTCAAGGCCGTCCCACATTCCTTCTCCCGTCTGCCAGCTGACTGTACATCGCAATCTTCGGAATTCTCTCATCAGGCATCCTCAAGTTGTGACCAGCCCACCGCAATTGCGATTGGATAAGGAATGGTTCGATTCAAGATATTTTGCATTTTGTGAACAATTCAGCATTTGAAACCTTGTCGCGGAGGCCAAGACCACAAATGGAGCGTAGACAGCTTTTGTGGAAGACGTCTAACTGATGAATGTGATGTCTGTATGAAGTCCATGATTCAGAGCCATAAAGAAGAATGGAAAGAACAACAGCACGGTAAACAAGGATTTTTGTGTCTAGTCGAATACCCCTTTCGTCCCACAAGCGATGACGAAGATTTCTAAAGGTACAAGTAGCTTTAGCAATTCTGTGAACAATTTCATCGTCAAGAGAACCTCTTTGGTTCACCTTGCTACCGAGGTAAGGAAAGGACTTGACATAATTTATATCATGACCGTCGACTCTCAGTTTACGCTCAGGAAATCTATACTCAGGTGGATTTTGCCTTACACCTTCAACTTTTTTCGGAGTTGGTTGTGGTTGATGTACTACCTCAGTCTTTTTATGCAAATTGTCAATCGAAAGGCTTTGCATGCCGCAGAAAAACGATCAAGAAGAGCCTGGGCTTCTTTGAAGGATGTGGCTAGCAGAGCAGCATCGTAGGAGAAGAGCAAATCCCGAATAATTTCGGTGCGGAGAAGAGTTTTGGCTTTAAACCGTTGATGGTTAAATAAGCCACCGGATGACCGAAATTGAAACTTGACGCCAGTGTCCATGTCCATGTCATGTTTCAGCATGAAAGAAAAGAAGAGTGCAAAGAGAACTGGTGCCATTCCATTACACATCCTTGCTTGGTCCCGTTCGTAACATCGAAGGGATCAGACATCGTATATATATATATATATATATATATATATATATATATATTGTGTGTATTTTGGCAGCATTTTTTCATTAATGCAGGTTTCATTGAATAATATAGACAAGTTTTGTCTATTAATTTTGTGTAGGATCCGTTCATACCGTCTGATATACTTGATGGTGATATCGTTGAAAGACAACAAAAAATCACAGTAATTGTTGATTTTTTTATCGGGTCTAAGCTTTCGGCTCACATAAGCCATTATCAAAGAGTAAATATTAACACACAGTAAACATAGAACATTTAAGCTATTAACAATAAAGAGAATTGAATTGAAAATATAAGTCCATCCCGACCGTTGCGGATGGCCGAAGACAGTGACAAAATAGTGGTGTTATGGTCCCTGGTCTGATTACAGACATTTGAGTATATATATATATATATATATATATATATATATATATATATATATATTTACGAGCGTCATTCAATAAATAAAGTGAATTTTTTGTATAAGGGTTTCTAATACAGATAGAAGCTTACTTTTTAAGTTTTTCCTTCTTTTTCAAGGGGATTTAATTTTTTGGGCAGATTGAAAAAACAGACCTTGTGAGTTTTGGAGATTAACAAAGATGGCCGACCAAGAAGCATGCTTCAGGATTGGACAGAGGGCAGTTATCAACTTTTTGTTGCTGAAGGATGCAAACCAGTTAAAATTCATAGAAGAATGTCAAACGTGCCTCTCGTGAACGCTTTCAAGGACCTAACACGTGAAAGTCTGAAGTGGGAAGGTCTGAGCTGTAAACGGGATAAGGGAACAGTTCCCAGGCCAGCTCGTTGATGCGTTGCAGCTGACCTTCGAGTAGGCAATTTCATCATGAACAATCATGGACAATTTTGTGTGCTGTCCCAACAGATAGGCCCAAAGTCCTTGCAATGTCATCCACTGTCAGAATGAATGAGGTCATTGAATGATTCGATCACCACAGGAGACCTCACTGCTGTAGGCTTGTCTTCATTCTCAACACTGCCCCATCCCTATTTCTACAATTTAGGCCATTTGTTCACATTTCTTGGCTGAAACATGTGGTACCATACAAAGTTGACGTTCTCCTATAAATTTCCACTGATAAATTTCCATATTTGTTAATCACCAGAACTCTGAAACTTATTTTTCAATCTGCAAAAAAATTAAATCCCCTTCAAAAAGAAGAAAGGAAAAAAAATTTAGAAAACAAGTAAGCTTCTATCTGTATTAGAAGTCATTATATCGAAAAAGGCACCTTATTTATTGAATGACCCTCGCAGAAGTCCTTATACCGACAAATTCACCTTATTTATTGAATGACCCTCGTAGAAATCCTTATACCGAAATTTCCCCTTATTTATTGAATGACCCTCGTAGAAGTCCTTATACCGAAATTTTTTCACATTTATTGAATGACCCTCGTAGAAGTCTTTATTCCGAAAAAATCACCTTATTTATTGAATGACTCTCGTAGAAGTCCTTATACCGAAAAAAACACCTTATTTATTGAATGACCCTCGCAGAAGTCTTTATACCGAAAAAAAAAACATCTTATTTATTGAATGACCCTCGTAGAAGTCTTTATACGGACAAATTCACCTTATTTATTGAATGACCCTCGTAGAACTCTTTATTCCGAAAGATTCACCTTATTTATTGAATGACTCTCATAGAAGTCCTTATATCGAAAAAATCACCTTATTTATTGAATGACCCTTGTAGAAGTCCTTATACCGAAAAATTCACTTTATTTATTGAATGACCCTCGTAGAAGTCCTTATACCGAAAAATTCACCTTATTTATTAAATGACCCTCGTAGAAGTCCTTAAACCGAAAAAATCACCCTATTTATTGAATGACCCTCGTAGAAGTCTTTTTACCAAAAAATCACCTTATTTATTGAATTACTCTCATATAAGTCCTTATACCGATAAATACACCTTATTTATTGCCTGACCCTCGTATATATATATATATATATATATATATATATATATATATATATATGCATCAGATTTTTAGATGAAGCCAACTCAGCCATTATTAATTTTTGACAAGTATTCCTTTCATATTTTTATCATTGCTTTTCATCCCGGCTACTTAGGACTTCATTCCGTGGTAATCAGTCATCGCGTTTGTAAGAAATCAATAACTCTTACTTAAAAATACAAGGCTAACTCATTTAATATTTCATCAGATGTCAATTGCATCGTGTAATTTTGAATTCCCTTCAATCCTGACTTTAATTGACGAGGTGCTTTATTAATGATGAAGCGATATCTTTCTCAATATGAACTAGACCTGATCAATATTTAGATAAATTTTAATGGCAACGGATAAAAATCGATCCCCTTCGGTTAATCTTTTGAAGAAAATCGATGAAATTATCAATTTTTTTTAAAAACTGAAACTAATCTTTCTTAATTTACCCTTAGGAAAATATTAACTTAGTTAGTAGACCTTGATTGATACGTGGTTGTTTTGAAAATATTAAAACATTTTAAACCTAGAGTTTCGTGACAAATTCCGAAGAAGGATTTATAATGCAATCGATTCTGACCAGCCATCTCGACTTCATATAATTTCTCGCCAAGTTGACGTGGCTTCACTCTGTTTATTCTACAAATATTTTCATGGAAACTGTTCTGATGAAATTCTTTTCTCTGGTGCCGAAACAACATAAATTCTAATCGTGCTACGAGGTTGACATCTAAGTCCCACCATATTCCTACTTCTACTTCAACAATTTCTTTTCTCTCAATTCCCACGTTCCGTTTACTTACTGTCTTGATAGATACAAGCTGAACAAGTCCTGGGTATGACGGTAAACTGCATTCGGCAGCAAGGGCTCTTATTGGGAGGTTGTGAAGAGCATTGAACAATCTCTTTATTGCTGTTGTTCCCAGATCCACCCAGACCTGGGGTGGTAGCACATGTTAGATTCCCAACTATAGGTAAATAGTTAACTTGGGTCAAAACGCAATGAAAGTATAAAAGGAAACTTTTATAGAAATATCTAAACTTATTTATAAATGGAACTTTGTCTGTGTGTGTGTGTGTGTCCATTACCTATAGACACCGAAATGGCTGAACCGATTTTCTTGAAATTTACACAGTTGTACTATAAGCGTCTGTTAGTGTTCTTAGCTAGGTTTGTGTCGAGGTACCCCCGATAAATATTGAAAATCGATAATTGAAAAAATCGGGTTAGAGAAGAAATGGTCCGATTTTAATCAAATTGGATACACTCATAGACAAAGACATAAAAAACGATATTCAGAAGTTTTAAGGTTGCAGTTCTTACAATAGTGCAGAAAATCGATAATATATATATATAAAAGGCAAGATGTTTGTGTGTGTATCTGTTTATCTGCCTGTATTTTTTCAGTCCTTTTATTTTAGTTTTTGCTTCGGGTTTGGCTCTAAGTAGATATAATTGTAGTTCTTAGTCTCAGCCATAATACCATTTAATCAGAAGAGTTATTTAGCCTTCAAAATTCAGTTTACGACGAAAAAACTTATTTGATATCGATACCAGGAAATCAAAATTTGACTTGCATCCATTCATTTTTCTTTCAGTCTACGGTTTCGCTTTAACTGGAAACAACTATTGCTTTTTAGTCTTTCGTGCCAACGTCCAAATAGTCTGAGCTCTAGGACCATGGATTAGTTTTAAAGCTTTCACTACATCCGAGCAACGCCAGGCTATACTGCTAGTATATATAAAAATAGACTTTTGTAGAAAAATATACATTTTTGAATGAAAAAAAATATTACTAGTAATATATTTTTAAATACAAAATAGGAATCCATCTTCAGTTTTCTAAATAAAAAAGTTTTTCTTCAAAATCTAACTTCTCACTATAACCGAACGTAAAAAAATACCTTAAACCCTACCCTTTTGGCATGAAATAACCCACCGAGGGTTTGATATGTCGTTAAACAAACACAAACAATCTTAACAAATTCAATATCCATCAGCACTTAATGTTCTTTTTAAATCCCGTTCAGCTTTGGTCTTATTCCCTATTCTCAATTTTCTCTTTCAATTACACCCAACACCTGTCTCAGTCAGCTACATAGGTGATACACGCTTCGGCGATCATATCTCGAAAGAGACATAACTTTCTGGGAAGAGGATCATCACGCAGTAGGTTGCCATTAATTTCTGCGGTAGACTGGTTGCCAACCAAGGCTATAGAACCCATTCTGTCCTGTTATTTAACCAATAACTGGAGATAAGAGACGGATTAAAACCTTTTCCAAGTGTATTTGCACGTAAGTGAATGCAAAGAATTCAACTGAAATTCGAACTCAGTTCCCTGATTTCTCGTTCCAAGCCGATAACCACTGGAATGCATCTTTGGGAAGTACGTCTTTGTATTTCACTGTAACACTTCTGGCAGAACACTTCCCAGGTAGCTAATTTTTATCGATGACTAATTAAATTTCACACGATTTGTTTTGCTCTATTTACATTTTAATTCGAATAACTCAAGAGTCTCAAAACGTTTTAGAATCGTGACCTACTACGTCCCCATTACCAAGGCTTATGGGGAGTCACTCAGATTTAGTGGGTAAAAACATATGAACAAATATAAAATATATTGTTGATATGAATAGGTGAAAATTGATTTTTTTACGATGACGAATGATTAATTTGAGAGCTTGACCAACACTGATTCATTAAGCTCATCAAAACAATTGTTTGACACGAACGTCAGCTCATTTATTGAAAATTACTACTGAATCTTAAAAAGCTGCAATCAAATTGAGACATTATTGAATTAAAAATCTTCAAATTACTTTCATTAATAAGATATATTAAAAACACTATTGTTTTGATAAAAACCTTTTTTAATGATAAATTCATTCTTACAAGATTTGTTTTTCTCTTTTTACGTTTTAATACGAATAAATCAAGCGTTTTAAAACTTTTTAGAATCGTGGCCCATTATTCATGACAAAGGCTTATTCACTGGTTAAAAACATGAAAAAATATGAAAAATATTATTGATATGAGTAGGTGAAAATTAATACGATGACGAATGATTAAATTGAGCAACCCAGATTCATTGAGCTCATCAAAACAGCATAGTGCTTGATACAACAACAGCCTTGCAAAGTAAACCAATGTTGACTTATCTCAACAGACAGCGTTTATTTGAAACTAATGCGAAATTCTAGTATAATGTTTCACGACCTGCAAATATTCCGCAAGCGACTCACCAGTGGGTCACGACCCATACTTTGGGAAAAGCTGAAATAACCGAGTTCGAATTCCAGTTGAATTCTTTGCATTCACTTACGCACAAATACCCTTGGAAAAGGTATTAATCCGTCTCTTCCCTCCAGTTATTGGTTAAATAACAATTATAACCAATATGCAACAAGGGTTTAAAACTATCTTTACTAAAAGAAAATTAAAAGCCTAATACAAATTCTCACACACAAATATTTTAAAAATTATTTTTAATTATTTTTATGTGATAATTGTGCCGATTTTCTATATAAGATAAAATTTCTATGACAGTATCAGAGTGATAAGCAATAGTAAATATACAACCACAGTTATTTAAAACTTAATAAAACATTAGATTACGGAGATGTATTGCTGGTAATTTTTTTAAAATATATTACTGGCATTTTTCCTTTAAACTCCTTTTTTTTTACTCCAGTTTTTGGGTCATCTATTTGCCCATGGCTGGGATTCTTACAGGTGCTACCACCCCAGGTCAAGTTGAGCCTCGGAACAACAGGAATTAAAATGTGCTTACTAGCTCATCAAACCCAAACCTCCGGATTAGAGACAAGCTGCAGGTTGTAGTTTATCCTCAGACACGGGACAACCAGTTTCTAGAGTAGCGAATAAAAGTCAGCGCGCTACTTGGGTTGCCTAAGGGCAATGTTTTAGGTTAATTTAGGTTAATTCGTGATAAGCCAAACTGTTTTTAATATTGAATCTGAAGCGTAGTAGGGAGCTGGTTAATGTTTCTTTGATTCGGCCTTGTGTCAGACTTAACTGAATTCTCTACAGCTTACAAGTTTTGTATGTAGTATTATCACCAGATTTATCATCTTCAGAAGGTTGTTTGTTGGTTGGAATGTGCGGACTAGTGTAGAAGAGTGGAATAATAAAATATACAGTTTGAATGTTAAAATAGTAATTTATTAAAGGAATGGAATAACATAACTTCGTAGAGAATTAATGTTCAATTAGAAACCTTATTAAGAAGTTATGAGTAGGGTTCGTACAAAATACTTGTAGTAGTAATTGTTGAAAGAAATAAAGAGAAAGAGAAAGAGAACAAGGTGCAACCTGACTTTATATCCGGGTTGATTTGAAGTTGATTACATTTTAGTCCTTTCGCCTCTCGGCTCCCAATTTGTCTCTTAACTGACACCGAGGTCATTGATATAATCCTTTTGAAATTCACGCTGGATCGTTAAGTCCATCCAAGCCTTACAAGTCGCTTTCATTACTCAAAAATCATTTCAACACCTACTTGCGAAATCTGGTTTTGACTTTTTCGTTAAGCACATGGTCAGTCCTTTTTTTATGTTTGGGAAAACCAGGATTTCACACGTCGTTGTGAATTTTTGTAAACGTGAAGAAGAAAGTTGATTTTAATTCTTAATTACTTATCCACCACGTAAACAAGAGGTCAATCCTTTTTCTATTCGGCAAAACCAGGATTTCACACGTCATTGTGAATTTTTGTAAAAGCGAAGAAGGTTGATTTTAATTCTTAATTTCTTATCCACCACGTAAACACGAAGTCAATCCTTTTTCTATTCGGCAAAACCAGGATTTAACACGTCATTGTGAATTTTAGTAAAAGTGAGGAAGAACGTTGATTTTAATTGTTAATTTCTTATCCACCACGTAAACACGAGGTCAATCCTTTTTCTATTCGGCAAAACCAGGATTTCACACGTCATTGTGAATTTTTGTAAAAGCGAAGAAGAAGGTTGATTTTAATTCTGAATTTCTTATCCACTACGTAAACACGAAGTCAATCCTTTTTCTATTCGGCAAAACCAGGATTTCACACGTCATTGTGAATTTTTGTAAAAGTGAAGAAGAAGGTTGATTTTAATTCTGAATTTCTTATCCACTACGTAAACACGAAGTCAATCCTTTTTCTATTCGGCAAAACCAGGATTTCACACGTCATTGTGAATTTTTGTAAAAGTGAAGAAGAAGGTTGATTTTAATTCTTAATTTCTTATCCACCACGTCAACACGAAGTCAATCCTTTTTCTATTCGGCAAAACCAGGATTTCACACATCATTGTGAATTTTTGTAAAAGTGAAGAAGAAGGTTGATTTTAATTCTGAATTTCTTATCCACTACGTAAACACGAAGTCAATCCTTTTTCTATTCGGCAAAACCAGGATTTCACACGTCATTGTGAATTTTTGTAAAAGTGAAGAAGAAGGTTGATTTTAATTCTTAATTTCTTATCCACCACGTCAACACGAAGTCAATCCTTTTTCTATTCGGCAAAACCAGGATTTCACACGTCATTGTGAATTTTTGTAAAAGTGAAGAAGAAGGTTGATTTTAATTCTGAATTTCTTATCCACTACGTAAACACGAAGTCAATCCTTTTTCTATTCGGCAAAACCAGGATTTCACACGTCATTGTGAATTTTTGTAAAAGTGAAGAAGGAGGTTGATTTTAATTCTTAATTTCTTATCCACCACGTCAACACGAAGTCAATCCTTTTTCTATTCGGCAAAACCAGGATTTCACACGTCATTGTGAATTTTTGTAAAAGTGAAGAAGAAGGTTGATTTTAATTCTGAATTTCTTATCCACTACGTAAACACGAAGTCAATCCTTTTTCTATTCGGCAAAACCAGGATTTCACACGTCATTGTGAATTTTTGTAAAAGTGAAGAAGGAGGTTGATTTTAATTCTTAATTTCTTATCCACCACGTCAACACGAAGTCAATCCTTTTTCTATTCGGCAAAACCAGGATTTCACACGTCATTGTGAATTTTTGTAAAAGTGAAGAAGGAGGTTGATTTTAATTCTTAATTTCTTATCCACCACGTCAACACGAAGTCAATCCTTTTTCTATTCGGCAAAACCAGGATTTCACACGTCATTGTGAATTTTTGTAAAAGTGAAGAAGAAGGTTGATTTTAATTCTTAATTTCTTATCCACCACGTCAACACGAAGTCAATCCTTTTTCTATTCGGCAAAACCAGGATTTCACACGTCATTGTGAATTTTTGTAAAAGTGAAGAAGAAGGTTGATTTTAATTCTTAATTTCTTATCCACCACGTAAACACGAAGTCAATCCTTTTTCTATTCGGCAAAACCAGGATTTCACACGTCATTGTGAATTTTTGTAAAAGCGAAGAAGGAGGTTGATTTTAATTCTTAATTTCTTATCCACCACGTAAACACGAAGTCAATCCTTTTTCTATTCGGCAAAACCAGGATTTCACACGTCATTGTGAATTTTTGTAAAAGTGAAGAAGAAGGTTGATTTTAATTCTTAATTTCTTATCCACCACGTAAACACGAAGTCAATCCTTTTTCTATTCGGCAAAACCAGGATTTCACACGTCATTGTGAATTTTTGTAAAAGCGAAGAAGGAGGTTGATTTTAATTCTTAATTTCTTATCCACCACGTAAACACGAAGTCAATCCTTTTTCTATTCGGCAAAACCAGGATTTCACACGTCATTGTGAATTTTTGTAAAAGCGAAGAAGGAGGTTGATTTTAATTCTCAATTTCTTATCCACCACGTAAACACGAAGTCAATCCTTTTTCTATTCGGCAAAACCAGGATTTCACACGTCATTGTGAATTTTTGTAAAAGCGAAGAAGGAGGTTGATTTTAATTCTTAATTTCTTATCCACCACGTAAACACGAAGTCAATCCTTTTTCTATTCGGCAAAACCAGGATTTCACACGTCATTGTGAATTTTTGTAAAAGTGAAGAAGGAGGTTGATTTTAATTCTTAATTTCTTATCCACCACGTAAACACGAAGTCAATCCTTTTTCTATTCGGCAAAACCAGGATTTCACACGTCATTGTGAATTTTTGTAAAAGCGAAGAAGAAGGTTGATTTTAATTCTTAATTTCTTATCCACCACGTAAACACGAAGTCAATCCTTTTTCTATTCGGCAAAACCAGGATTTCACACGTCATTGTGAATTTTTGTAAAAGCGAAGAAGAAGGTTGATTTTAATTCTTAATTTCTTATCCACCACGTAAACACGAAGTCAATCCTTTTTCTATTCGGCAAAACCAGGATTTCACACGTCATTGTGAATTTTTGTAAAAGCGAAGAAGAAGGTTGATTTTAATTCTGAATTTCTTATCCACCACGTAAACACGAATTCAATCCTTTTTCTATTCGGCAAAACCAGGATTTCACACGTCATTGTGAATTTTTACAAACGGGAAGAAGAGTGTTGATTTTAACCACTACATATGTTGCTAAAAGTAAACACCGGCGTAGCTGACTGTTTTTCCACTTACTTGAAGCTCATTTATTTTTTTTAATTCCCTGCTGCTCGTGTTTTGTTTGTGTTTGTCCGTGTGAATTTGATCCCATGTGTCTGTTTTGGTGCATCCGGGTTGTTATGTCCAATTTCGTTTTGCTTCACACAGTGACAAGTAGAATTAATTAAATAAAAATAACAAAAACAAACGAAATTGTAATATGTAAATGCAATAAATATTTCATTATTCTCGTGATTTGGTTGCGGCCGTGGCAACAGTTTATTGGACGGGCCAAGTGTGATGTCATGGATGTTTGACGAATCAGCGTTTACGACAATGTGAATTTGAAGGCAAGGTGAATCATCAGACTAGAAATTCAACGATTTACCTGCAAGCTGTCATCGATTGGATACTACATTCTCCCGTGAGCGTTGGTGTGTGAGAGACCATTTCTATACAATAGATATCCGCGTCAGAAAACGAAATATATATATATATATATAAATACCTTCTTATCATTATTCGAAACAGCTCTAGGGATTAACATTTTCTTCACTTGCCGGGTACGTTTGTAACACCAGATTATAAATCCCTGCCAATGTTTATCTCTTCTACTGAGGAAGCGCTTTAACTCGTTCCTATCTTTTAGGTCACACACATTAGGTTATTGTTAATCTAACCGTTTCTATTTTTTGGGGAATGCCACATAACATGGATTATAAGAAAGATAATATCAGCTGAAGCTTATTATAAAGAATAGAAACATTGAAATTGAAAATGAATTGGTTTCTGAACGCTTATATGTAGGACAGGAAAATCTGGGCTAACTGTCTATGTTTGATTTACGTCAGATATATATATTTTTAAGCGTTTCACCCAAAGCAAGGCAGTACAGCCACTGATGTGCAGAGGAGCTACTAAAAGAGTAAATATTTAAGCAGGAGGAAAACGAAGAGAAAGACAAACCAGTTACAAGGGGTGTCAGTGAAAGGGCAAGTGAAGGATAGGAATACAATTGTGATGACATTTGCGAAGGTAGCGTAAGAAAGAAAAGAACAAGGTACAAAGTGTTACATATATATACATATTTTTTTAATCATTTCACCCCAAGCAAAGCATTCCACTGCCACTATTGCGCAGGGGGTTACATAGGGAAAGGTGGTGAGAAAGAATGGTTAGATATAGGAAATGTCAGAAGGAGGGTGATAGACGGGTAAGGATGTAGAGGGGAATAGTGTTTAAAGGAATGGATGCGAGTTAGTGTGTTAGGAGGTGACTATTGACCTTACATTTAAACTCCTGGAAATTGTACCTGTCGGGAAAGCAAGTATGTGGAAGGGAATTCCACAGGCAGTAAGTGCGAGAAAAGAAGCTGTTGGAGCAGAAATTGCGGTTACATTTTATCGGTTTTACTGTAAAAGGGTGGGACCTAGTTGCTAATCTAGTATCTCGTGCAAATTCGTACCTAGGAGGCACCAGTGATCTAAGTTCATCGGAGTAGAAGCCGTGAAATATTTATAGAAGAGGCACAGGGAAGCCACATCACGCCGGTGGGAGAGTGGTTGCAGCCGGTCTGCCAAGTCACTTCAAATGTTATATATTCTGGGGACTGAGGAAGTGTGTAAGAGATGGATGCGAACACTGATGAGAATGAACGGGTCTATGAAACGAGCATGAGATAGGTTGCAACTCAGTGAGATAGAAGATGACTATTGATTTTACATTTAAATTCTTGGAGATTATAGCTGTTGGGAAAGCAAGTAAATGGAAGGGAAATCCACAGGCCGGAAGTGCGAGAAAAGAAGATACTGGAGTAGAATCTGTGTTTACAATTTATTGGTTTGACAGTAAAAGCGGGGGACCTAGTTGCTAATCTTGTGGCTCGAAAATTTATATATAGAGGGCAACAGTGAGCTAAGTTCATCGGAGCTGAAGCTGTGAAAGTATTTATAGAGGAGGCACAGGGAAGCCACGTCACGCCGGTGGGAGAGTGACTGCAGACGGTCTGCCAAGTCGCTATCGATCACATTACCGAGGAGAATAGCAGGGGTACCCGACCAGATATGGCAGCAGTATACATGGGCGGATGGTAGATTTATATATGTGCAGGATGGATTCAGGCGGTAATATATAACCATTTTATGAAGGTTTCATTAAAAATGACAGACAAGGTGTGATGATAATTTTTTTTATGTAATTTTTCATGATTTATTTCTTTTGAGGACATAAATTATATAAAATTGTCAAAATGTTTCGTTCGTCCGAGCGCTTTCGGCGATATATTTGTCCATTTTCGAGGATGATTTTTATTTTACGTGTAGTAGAATGTATGCGGTATTTTGAATAATAAAGAGTAGTGGTATGTGTTATGTACCGAACCCGGTAATAATGTTGTTAGCGTGTTTGTAGTTGTTGTATTGAGTGTTTCTTTTGTCGTTTATATTAATAAGGTCAAATTGCTTTTAGTCTTTTTTTTGCATGTGGATCATGCTATGATATTTGTGTTGTAAACGAGTTTCTGAAAGTGTTTGTTGGGTGTCCGCGTGTGTCTCAATGAGATCGAATTAAGCTCCGTTGAGAGAGATGTAGTGTGAGACTTCGAGACAGTTTCGTTGTGATATGACCAATATTTTTATTTACGAAACGGATCAAAATCTTGTTTGTATTTATTGCCTTCTTTTATTATTGAATATTTTTTCTTTCTTTCTTCATGTTGCCTTACTAATTGTATCATCCAATCCTTTGTTGTTTTTATGTATGTTAGTAAGCCAATAGTTGTTGTTTTGTATGACAATTCCAGCTGAATAAGACCCCTTCCACCTTCTTTACGGGGTATGTATAGACGGTCTACATCAACCTTTGGATGATGCATCTTATGCTTAGAAAGAAGCTTTCTTGTTTTAGAATCCATTCGCCTGATGTCGTTTAGAGTCCAGTTTAAGATGTTGAAACTATATTGGACAACTGGGATTGCAAGGCTATTAATGGCCATAACTCTGTTCTGAGAATTCACTTCAGTTTTTAATATCATTCGTAGCCTTCTATAGTACTCTTTACGCACTATTTCTTTCATTTTTTTATGGTGAATGTTTTCACTCTCATTTACACCTAGGTATTTATAAGCTTCTTCTGGTTTCAATTCTGTGATTGTTACAGCAGGGTCTAAGCTAATTGAGGATGTTTCTTGTATTGATCCACGTAAAACTGTAGCTTTAGCACATTTATTCAAATTGAATTATTATTATTATTATTATTATTATGTCATTTTTCATCATATTTCGATTTCTGCTTTGGTCTCACTACCAACCAAGTCTGCGGGGAGACCTAAGGCAGGTAGTGGCGTGTTGTTATGGCTCCATTTAATGTTTTTCTATCTTTCCTATCATCCTCAGCATTACATAGATAAAGTTTTCCTTAGTGTGTGGGCTGTACTTAATAAGACAATTTTTTGTATGTCTCTTAAGCTGGGGTTTCCAGGGATTCTTTCAATGTGTTGTTTTGTTCCATTTTTTTATCATTCCAAGTGCACCTACTATCACTGGCACAACTCTTGTTTTCAATTTCCACATTTTTTCTATTTCAATTTCCAGGTCTTTATATTTTGACAGTTTTTCAAATTCCTTGATTGCTATGTTACAATCCGCTGGACAAGCCATATCAATTAATAGACAAGTTTTCTCCTTCTG
>JBBBDQ010000795.1:1077500-1167500 GCA_037127315.1 Ascarosepion bandense | reverse complement strand
AACTGAATTTTGAAGGCTAAATAAGTCCTCTGAGTAAATGGTATCATGGCTAAGAATAAGAACTACAATTACACCTACTTAGAGTCAAACTCGTAGCAAAAACTAAAATAAAAGGGCTGAAAAATACAGACATACAGGCAGATAAACAGACACACACACAAACATCTTGCCTTTTATATATATGTTTATATATAATCGATTTTCTGCACTTTCGTAAGAACTGTTACCTTGAAACTTCTGAATAGCTTTTCTTATGTCTTTGTCTATGAGTGTATCAAGTTTGATTAAAATCGGACCACTCCTTCTATAACCCGATTTTTTCGATTATCGATTTTCCATATCGGGGGTACCTCGACAAAAACCTAGGTAAGAACACTCGCAGACGCTTATAGTACAGCTGTGTAAATTTTCAAGAAAATCGGTTTAGTCTTTTCGGAGTCTATATGTAACGGACACACACACACACACACACACACACACACACACACACACACACACACACAGACAAAGTTCCATTTATAAATATGTTTAGATTTTGATTAGTCTTCTTTTATTGCAGTGAATACTGAACATTCTCGGCACAAATAAAAAAAACGAAATAAATGCATACAAAAAACGCACTATTGAGATATGATCTTTGATGGTGCTATCGCTAAATGAAATTAGCAAACATCTGATATCGTTTCTCTTCGCTTCCCGACTGAACGATAGAAGGTCTCACACTGTTATCTAACCATCACATCTGTGCAGTGAAAACCTTTTCTAACAGCGTCATTTCTGATTTACTCACGGCCTTACCCTATCTTCCGAACTCAAATGCAATAATTACATTGAATCAATAGCTAAATCCACAGCTAGGAAGGTTGGGTCAATGTGTCAGGCCAGGACGTTTTTTTTTTCCACTGAATCCATTTTGTACATATACAAATCAACCATCCGACCGTGCATGGAATATTGTTGTCATATCTCGTCAGGCGCCCTGCTGTTTTTCCGAGTGTTCTCGACAGGCTCCAAAGGAGAATCTGCAATGTGATTGGTCCCGACCTGGCGGCTCGAGTCAATCCACTTCCTCTCCAGCGGGATGTGGCTTCCCTCTGTCTATCCTATTAATATTGGTCTGACTAAATTGGGTCACTGCTGCCCACTCCACAAGAATTTACTCGTACAACAAGATTCACCATTTTAAATTTAGATCAACCAAATTCAGGTAACAATTCTATTCCATCAGCTTCTTTTCTTGCGCTTCCCGCCTGTGGAACTCCTTTCAATAACCTTGGTTTCCTGATGGCTATAACCTCCCCGAATTTGAATGCAATGTCAACACCCATCTCTTATCCACTTGGCTACAGTTCTTTCTACGTCACCTCGTGTATCTTTTTCTTTTTCATTTCCCTCTACCTCCGCAATGTCTTCACTCCTGTGTTCACGTCCCGAAGGGCCACAGAAAGATAACACGGACTCGTATATAAGGTTGAATAGTATATTCTCGTAAAGCGTAGTAAAAAGTTAAATGTAGACTGGAGGGTACCGAAGGGCCATAGAACATAACACGGACACGGATATAAGGTTGAATATTATATTCTCGGAAAACGTAGTACAAACCTAAACGTAGATTTGAGAGTACCGAAGGGCCAGAGAAAGATAATTCTGTCTCGGATTCAAGGTTGAATCGTATATTCTCGGGAAACGTAGTACAAGGTTAAACGTAAACTGGAGAGTTCTTTCTCTCGCAGGCGTCCTGACACACTTTATTCACTCACTCTGTGGCTACTACTCAGTGAAATCCCCAGCGTTTGTAACCATATTATAAAGGTGTGGACGAGTCCATCTGTAAGTAGGGCCCCACAATACTTACTTAATAAATACTTACACTGTGAAAGTGAGATCTTCGATCTAGCGCTTAAATTTTATGTATATAAGCGCAGTACTAGAATGGCAATGAGGTCTCATCGATATACAGTTTTATTGGCTAGATCTAAACGTATCTTCTATGCTAACAGTTTTTTTCTAGCACTTCTCGATCTTAAAACTAACACCCGGCTACATGATTTCCAGCAAATTTTAATCTTCAAAAATAGAAATGCAATGTCAATCGCTATCTTCTTCTACTTGTCTTTTAACGGCATTCACCCGAAGTGGGTTGAGCCGGCTCCAATGTAGTTAACAGCATCGCCATCCACCCTCATCGATCGGCAGCAGAATCAGCGGCAGGATCTAGCCATTCGTGGTTTTAGCGTCGGACACCAAAAACGCAAGGACAGGACATTGCTTTGACAGTGTCGAGCCAGGTCTTAAGCTGACCACCTCGATGCTTCCTCCAACCAGTTGGTGCGTTGGGCGCCACCAGTTTAAGGAGGTATGCTTTACTAGGCCGGGCGCAACACGCGGCCGAACCACAGGAGTCTCCTTTTAAGCAGAGTTTCTTCCAGGACAATGATGTTGTCAGTCAGTCAGTTAAGTGCCATACGTGATACACGCTTGGGCGATCATGTCTCGAAAGAGACATGACTGACTGGGCAGAAGATTATCCCGCAGTAGGTTGCCATTGCTTTCTACGGTAGACTGGTTGCCGACCAAGGCTATAGAACCCAATCTGTCCTGCTATTTAACCCATAACTGGAAGGAAGAGACGGATTAATACCTTTCCCAAGGGTACTTGCGCGTAAGTGAATACAATGGATTCAACTGGAATTCGAACTCGGCTCCCCTGTTTCTCGTTCCGAGCCGATATCCACTGTACCACAACGCACATCCTAATGATGATGTAACGCACGTCCTAATGATGTTGTAACTAGCGCGAATGGTCGAGTTAGGGATCCGGTCGGAGAGGCGAAGTCAGTAGTGATCGAAGACTTCAAGTTTATGAATATCCTATCTGCGCAGTGGTCAGGTCTCACATCCATAGAGAAGAATTGTTATGACCATGGCCTCGTAGATTCGCAACTTCGTGGATCGTCTTATCTCCTCTCGAGACCAAAGTCGTTTTTTAAGAAGGAAAAAGGCAGCTCTAGCCAGATTGATATGGATAGTAATTTCAACTTTTGCTTTACCAGTGGCTGTAAAATTGGCCTCAAGATATCTGAAGTTTTCGACCTCTTTTACAGCTTCACCATCGAGGGTTATAGCCACTCGGTTTGGTAGGGAGTAGTTTGCAGAGAGAATTTTCGTCTTGGAAGCGTTAATTTTGATTAATTAATTTAATAGCTATCTACTAACCACTTGATTATTCTTTTCTCTTCCTGTTCATTATTAATGTTTCTGTTCCTAATTCTTTCACACCCTGTAACCCATTGTGTCTTAGGGGCTTTACTGCCTTGCTTGGGGCGAAAACATTGAATAAATTATCAGTACCATTATGGTAGTGCCGATTACTGTTATCTGTGTTTCTATGTGCCCTTTATCTGAAGGACTTATTCGATTATGGGTCTACACAGCTTCTTAAACAGTGAAGGTATTAGTAATATTTCTATTTCACTATGATACTCCTTTCCTACACCGATAATTCATGACGTTCTGTCACACGAATTTCGTCACGTATTCACTATTATTAACCGGATGTCCTAGCAAAAACGATATAAATCTTATTGTCAAGGAAATTTAATGGATGGTTGATTTTGCTTATCTGCATATCGACATCTCTATGGGTTAATTAATGCTAAAATCTATATATTTGTTGCATTTGTCTAGATTTCTGTGATGAAGTAGTATTAACACTGTTTACGCTGGTTTGGTTCTCATCTTTATTGCCAAATTTACGATGTCTCGCTCGTTGTACTCTCTAACATTGTTCAGGTGCTATGAATTTCGAACCGAACCCCTTATTACGATCACTGAATTATATCATTCTCATTCCATGTGCGATGCCACTTCTGGTAGGCATGTAGTTATCATCTTTTGCAGTCCCTCTCTGATTCATTTGTTCAACACTGCTGTAGCCTGGTATTGAACTCGGGCATCTTTGAGTCAAATCACTGGAAATAATCAACGTCTATATCTACCGAGCCAGATGTCTTTGGGAAACATAACAACATGGTTACCAAAAGTGGCTTCTCAAATAGAATAAGAATGATATGTTATATAATTTTGAGACCAACTAATATAACTAAACTTGAAAAGAATGTATTCCTGTCGAAGATGAAAAAAAAAAACAAACAAAAACGCGATAATTTCAGTTGAAGCTGAACTGCAAAAACAAAAATAAAGAGTACTGTGGAAATAACTCCTGTTTTCAAGGTCACAAAATATATACAATAGAAATAATATAATTATATTATTCGGTCAGAAGCAAATATAATTTACACTAAATTATTTCCAGTTATAAAATGATGCATATAGAAATATGTTTTGGTCGTCAGAAACAATTAAATAAACAAGCATTGCGTTAGCGTGTCAAAGTTGGAAAAAATTGAACAATGAAATAAAACATAATGTGATTATGTCAAAGTTCATCTGGCCAAAGACAACAATTGGTGATTAGGTCTGACAGGAAATGACGTAAATCGGTGAAGCTCGACAATGAGAGAACTTATATATGAAAGCGTTTTTTCTTGGGTGAAGAGAAGACGGAGTACAGACCAGAGAGCAGACAAGCACGGAACGCGAAGAGAACTCAAGGAAAGACAACTCTAGCCGTCACTCCCTCGTATGTGCGTTCTCCCTTTGATTACTCCTCTACACAGAATCGTCACATTCAGTCAGTTAAGGGCCATACGTTATACACGCATTGGGCGATCATGTCTCGAAAGTGACATGACTGACTGGGCAGAAAATTATCCCGCAATAGGTTGCCTTTTCTTACTGCGGTAGACTGGTTGCCAGCTAAGTCTATAGAATCCAATCTGTCCTGCTATTTAACCCATAACTGGAAGGAATAGATGAATTAATACCTTTCCCAATGGTATTTGCGCGTACGTGAATGCAACCAAATTCAACTGGAATTCGAACTCGGCTCTCCAATTTCTCGTACCAATCTGATATCCACTGCACCACAACGCACATAGTCACCTGATGAGAGAATAAACTAGGTGAATATATTTTTATACACACGCTGTATGTCGTTATATTTTAGGCCGATCATCAACATTGGTTTGCAGGTTATACAGCATACGTCGCTTTGGTATACGACGAACCTTATACAATATTATATATTGAATTGGTATATTCTTTTCTATGTGCCCTGTCCATTCAGGACGTAGGAGATCATGGCTTTCTAAGGCTCCTTATCTTTGGTGGCTCTTTGCCCAAATTCTCCTGTTACACTAAGAAATCCTCGTTCCATCATCCACCTGATTAGGTCCTTCAAATATGTTATCCGTTGGTTTCCCCTGTCTCTTTTTCCCTGTCTCTTGCTTGTTAGTATCAGGTTCTCCAATCACTCTCTCCTCATTGCATGTCCCAGGAACTTCAGCTGTCTCTTCCTGATGCTCAGTATTATTTTCATCATTATTTTCATCATTTCTAGGATCTCATCATTGCTCACATGCTCGATCCATGGCATCCTTTTGTAGAACCACATTTCAATTGCTTCAAGTTTTTCCTTCGTCTTTGATGATATTGTCCAACATTCACTACCACATTGAAGAACTGACGACACATAGCAATCCAGTCCTCTCTTCCTAGTTTCGAGCGAAATTGTCCTGTTTCTTAATACTTTACTCAACTTCTGGAATGCTTCCTACGCCATGGCAATTCGCCTTCGGATCTCTGTGTCGCACTTTCCGTCTTCTGTTATAACACTTCCCAGGTATTTAAATTTTTGTACGTGCTTGATTCTAGTATTCCTGACTTGTATTAGGCATGTTGGGCTGCCCTTTTTACTGATGACCATGCATTCGGTTTTCTTGCAGTTTATTTGTAGTCCTTTCTTATAACTCTCTTCAGCTACCTTCTGTAGGAGGTCGTGTAGTTCCCTTTCCGTGTCTTGTTTGATTTTAGTATCCCCGACCTCTATTTGGCATTTTGGGCTGCCCTTTTTACTGATGACCATGCATTCGGCTTTCTTGCAGCTTATTTGTAGTCCTTTCTTATCACTCCCTTCAGCTTCCTTCTGTAGGAGGTCGTGTAGTTACCTTTCCGTGTCTTGTTTGATTTTAGTATCCCCGACCTCTATTTGGCATGTTGGGCTGCCCTTTTTACTGATGACCATGCATTCGGTTTTCTTGCAGTTTATTTGTAGTCCTTTCTTATAACTCTCTTCAGCTACCTTCTGTAGGAGGTCGTGTAGTTACCTTTCCGTGTCTTGTTTGATTTTAGTATCCCCGACCTCTATTTGGCATGTTGGGCTGCCCTTTTTACTGATGACCATGCATTCGGTTTTCTTGCAGTTTATTTGTAGTCCTTTCTTATAACTCTCTTCAGCTACCTTCTGTAGGAGGTCGTGTAGTTACCTTTCCGTGTCTTGTTTGATTTTAGTATCCCCGACCTCTATTTGGCATGTTGGGCTGCCCTTTTTACTGATGACCATGCATTCGGTTTTCTTGCAGTTTATTTGTAGTCCTTTCTTATAACTCTCTTCAGCTACCTTCTGTAGGAGGTCGTGTAGTTACCTTTCCGTGTCTTGTTTGATTTTAGTATCCCCGACCTCTATTTGGCATGTTGGGTTGCCCTTTTTACTGATGACCATGCATTCGGTTTTCTTGCAGTTTATTTGTAGTCCTTTCTTATAACTCTCTTCAGCTACCTTCTGTAGGAGGTCGTGTAGTTACCTTTCCGTGTCTTGTTTGATTTTAGTATCCCCGACCTCTATTTGGCATGTTGGGCTGCCCTTTTTACTGATGACCATGCATTCGGTTTTCTTGCAGTTTATTTGTAGTCCTTTCTTATAACTCTCTTCAGCTACCTTCTGTAGGAGGTCGTGTAGTTACCTTTCCGTGTCTTGTTTGATTTTAGTATCCCCAACCTGTATATGGCATGTTGGGCTGCCCTTTTTACTGATGACCATGCATTCGGCTTTCTTGCAGTTTATTTGTAGTCCTTTCTTATAACTCTCTTCAGCTACCTTCTGTAGGAGGTCGTGTAGTTACCTTTCCGTGTCTTGTTTGATTTTAGTATCCCCGACCTCTATTTGGCATGTTGGGCTGCCCTTTTTACTGATGACCATGCATTCGGTTTTCTTGCAGTTTATTTGTAGTCCTTTCTTATAACTCTCTTCAGCTACCTTCTGTAGGAGGTCGTGTAGTTACCTTTCCGTGTCTTGTTTGATTTTAGTATCCCCGACCTCTATTTGGCATGTTGGGCTGCCCTTTTTACTGATGACCATGCATTCGGTTTTCTTGCAGTTTATTTGTAGTCCTTTCTTATAACTCTCTTCAGCTACCTTCTGTAGGAGGTCGTGTAGTTACCTTTCCGTGTCTTGTTTGATTTTAGTATCCCCAACCTGTATATGGCATGTTGGGCTGCCCTTTTTACTGATGACCATGCATTCGGCTTTCTTGCAGTTTATTTGTAGTCCTTTCTTATAACTCTCTTCAGCTACCTTCTGTAGGAGGTCTTGTAGTTTCCTTTCCGTGTCTTATTTGATTTTAGTCTCCCCAACCTGTATTTGGCATGTTGGGCTGCCCTTTTTACTGATGACCATGCATTCGGTTTTCTTGCAGTTTGTAGTCCTTTCTCATCACTCTACCTAGAAGCGAATATAATTTACTTTAAATTATTTCGGGTTATAAAGCAGTGTTAGAAAGCCGACGAGAAATATGTTTTGGTTGCCAAAAACAATAATATAAACACACATTTGCGTCAGTGAGTTGGAAAAAACTGTTTTCGTCAGAATTCAACTGACCAAAGAAAATACTGGTGATTCCCGGGAATTATGTAATTAGTTGAAGTTAGAGAGAGCGTGAAAATAGAGCGAGAAATAGAGCGTTAGACAGAGCGAGAAAATACGCTCTTATATATAAGAACGTATTTTCTCGTGTCTAGAGAGACAGAGAACATCGCAGTTTAAGCTCGGGACGCGAAGAGAACTCAACGAAAGAAAACTCCAGCCGTCACTCCCTCGTATGTGCGTTTGTCTTTGACTGCTCTTCGAGAAACAATAGCACACAAATGCAGAGAATGAACTAAGTGAATACATATGTTTTTGTTGGGACGCCCGCGCCTATTCGGCTATAATGGTCTATTCCATTACTATGTAAAGTAATGGTGGCATCTACGTAGGAGAGTGTGCCGAGCAGCTGATAGACAAGTCAGTCGTAGACTTCCGGTGACGACCCGGAAGTACCCATTGCTCATACTACGTCTTACGACGGTTGAGACGATTAACCCTTATTCTTGTATTGGATACTAATAACCTTTGTAAATACTATTTTCAAGGAATACAGCAATTAACCTATTCCTGTTGTTGAGTTATTTATTCTTACTCAGGATATAACAGTTTTCTACAGACGTTGTCCGTCGTTTGATTTCAAGCCAATCATCGGCATTGGTTTGCAGATGATGCAGCATACATCACTCGGTTATACGTCACTGGTACGCTACATATGGAATCGGTATCTAGCAGATACACCCCACGCTCTTCAAAATCTCCACTCTTCCAATCAGAGGCTTGCTGCTGGATGTTGTTTATGGTCATAGACAAGACTAATAATGCTTCGGAATTTCGGTCACATCAAATCATATCAGTTTCTGCAAGACCATCATCCAAGGTTCTGTTGAAGACGTACACTTCAGTGCAACAGCTGGTCAGACAACACCAACATCGGGACGAATTGACAATGTCCGCACACCTGGGATTTATAACCAACAGATTATCCTGGAGAAGGTTGTCGGTTCTTCTGCTGTTTGGTTCCCAACCCGACGATTAAAACAATCAAGGAACTGATGATGATGATGATGATGATGATGATGATGATGATGATGAAATTCTTTTTCTAGGATGATTCATCTTGACAAATGCTTGATAGATACTGAAGATAAAAAGGGAAGAAAGATGAAGACAACAGCCCGAACAATGGATATAGTGTAAATAGTTAAAATAGCTCATCTCAGAAATAGATACAGATGTTGAAGAAGTGAATATGTCAACAGAGATGACGACAACAGTTCGAACAATGTAAATTATAGAAACAGTTATAATTCCTCATCTAAGAAATAAAGACAGATATTGAAGTTGAATATAGCAGTCCGAACAAGGTAAATAGTATAAATAATTGCAAAACCTCATCTCACGGCAAACCGGTTTCTAGAAAACAATCATGCAATGTTCTATTGACAGGGTGAACGTCAGCGCAACAGCTGGTCAGAAAATACCAAAACCTGGACGGAATTGTCAATACCGGTACTCCTTACACAGCAAAACAACATCTTCTTCTTCTTCTTCTATGTGCCCTGTCCCTTCAGGACGTAGGCGATCATGGATCTCCACGTCTCCCTATCCCTTGTGGCTCTTAGTATGTTTGTTCCTGTTGCTCCTGGCAACCCCCGTTCCGTCATCCACCTGATCAGACCCTGCAAATATGTTATCCGCTGCCTTCCTCTGTCTCTCCTTCCTTCTATCTGTCCAGTCAGTATCAGGTTCTCCAGGCTCTCCTTCCTCATTGCATCTCCCAGGAACTTCAGTTGTCTCTTCCTGATGCTCAGCATCAATTTCCTTTTTGTTGCCATTCTTTCTAACACTTCGTCGTTGCTTGTCCACGATATCCGTCGCATCCTTCTGTAGAACCACATCTAAAAGACCATAATGCAACGCGCTGGTGAAAGCGGACGCAAGCGGACTTAAGATCCGGTCATATATCAACAAAGTCTGGATAGAGATTACAATAAAGGTGCTCATGTAGAGGAGGTTGTTTGTTTCTTTTGCCCTTAGGTCGCCAACTCGATGCTTTAAAGAGTCAAGGGACTGACGACGATAGTAATTGATGATGAAATTCTTTTAACTGCTTGACAGATATTGAATATTATTATGGGGAAAAAAGATGAAAACAACAATCCGAACAAGCTAAATATCGTAAACAATTACAAAACGTCATATCACGGCATTACAGTCCCTGTAAGTTTGTTGTGGCCTTGGGTACCAATATATAGTAGACTGACCGTCGGGGTAGTGATTTCAACAGTGAAGAAAACGTTGGTTGTCCAAACCACCACACTTATAAATAAAATAACTCAAAGCACAATGTAACGAATGTAACAACATTGTATTAAGTCACGTTACAGAACTGGATAATTCACAAATGCAAGATGTCGTGAAAAGAGTTCTCTCTTACATATTAAATATATTGTCTGAATATTCATGATAGCAGAGTCCCTGAAAGGAAATAATATGTTTGTACTGAATAGTAGTGAATATTATTATACATGTATTGAAATGTTCTTATAGAATAGAGAGAAACATTTTATGTGGCTAATTGCTGGATGCAATTAGCGGTTTATGTGAGTTGGAAGAGACGAACGGTTTTTGGTTCAAACACTTCGAAAAGACATATTCCAACTGTCTAGAGACTTGGGGGAGTCAGTTTATATATTTCTTAATAAGACGCGGGAAAAATGTAAGCTTCACCTGCAGTTCTTACGTAAGAGTGTGTGGGTATATGCGTGCGAACGTGTGTATGGCGATGTATATTTAGGTATGTACGTGCATGTAGAAGTGATTCTACAAATTCATCATGCAAAGTTCTGTCTGAAGATGTGGACGTCTGCGCAACAGCTGATCAGACAACAACAAAAATTGGAATATTTAGTTAATCAATTTCCACAGATGTTATTAGAAACTAAACGCGATATATATATATATATATATATATATATATATATATAAATGTGGAGATTTGTTGCGTGCTGTCTAATGTCTCTGTATGGATGGGCTGTGGCTGTTTATATCAGATTTTGAGATGGAAACACAGCTGCAAATATCACCTCCTTCAACAACAACAAAATCGCCATAATTCACTGGTTTTTCTTTTTTGATTTCGCGTGACTTCACCAGCTTTATTCGAAGATCGTTTCTCGCTTTCAAGTAAATATCTTTCCTCCATTTTAATCGATCAGCAATCCCCCAATTATCGGGATTTTTTAGTTAAATTCTTAATCCATATCCACTCACCACTTTAAACACGACTTTGATTCATTATTTATTTCCTGGTATCAATCGATACAGTAGTTGTTTCGATGTGGGGTCATCACCCTCTCTGATAAAATAACACATCCATCCATTCACTCAGAGACATTAAATCCACTGAGTCGCAAGAGTTTACTGAGAGTGAATGAAAATGAGGGAACGGTACAGAGAACGATAAAATAAATTTTGGATTAAAAAAGAAAATAGTAATTGACGTCACATTCAGATTTTCGAATATCTTGACAAAATTGACATGAGACGTAAAGTTCCATAAACCAAACGTACTAGAAAAGAAGCTATTAAATTAGAACTTACGTTTGCTTATAGTTATTTCATAAGTAAAATGATCAAATTTAATTGTCAATCTAAGACTACGTTTAAATTCATGAAGTCGTGTACCGGATCCAGATCGAGATATCCCGTGACTGATTAGACTCGCATGGGCACCACATATACTGAAGTCACAGCAGAAGTGGTAAATCTTGGGCACGACGGCCTAGGCTTGTTTGAATTGAGAGTTTTCCTTCTACTATAACGGTTGCCAAACAAACCTATAGAACCCAGTATGTCTTGCAATTTAAACATATATGGGAGCAGAAGAGATGGTTTCAGACCTTTCCCAAGGGTATTAGTTCCTTCATACGGCCTGAATAATTTAGAAAAATCTTTGTTGGAAATATATGTTATATGGCATGCTTCGTACGTGCAACCCCTAACAACATAGGGGAAGCCATTAATTGATCTTTGTTGGTAGGGGTCGCAGGTTTGAATTCTGCCGAATGATACATATTTTCCAAAAAAAAATTATCAAAAATATTCAGGCCGTTAGAGATATTGTATAAATATTATGTTTAATTAAAACAGGATACCTGCTCAAATATGAGTATATATTAAAAATAATATTCAAATAGATAAATTAAAACGAGCGTCGTTAATATAATTTGTCAAATCCCTGAAACTTTACACACACACACACACACACACACACACAGATATATATATATATATATATATATATATATATATATATATATATATAATAAATTTCAATGCTGAAATCATTTGTATCACCATTTTTACCTGAAATCCCTAAGAGAAATTTCACGCATCATCGTCAACTTTTTTATTTCAAAATAAGCCAAGATATTTTACCGGCGGAAGTTAAATATATATATATATATATACATCACAGAAAAATTAAAGGGGTGGGATTAATGCGAAAGTAGACAGAAATCAATATCTATTTTTAGATTTTTGGAAAACCTTACTTTTAAACTGAGTTAAGAGTTGTAAGTAAAAATTTAGCCTTGTCTGGCTCTAAGAAATGGAAGGAGAAAGATACAGGAAAGAAAGAAGTAAAAGAAATGGCAAGGGGTGGTTGACAGGGAAGTAAGCTATAACTGACTGTGTAATTTAATATTCATTACATTGAGCCCTCCATCTTGATCATTTTTAATATTAATTTAATTAATATTAATTAGCATCGGGTCTTCGGGATTTACCTTCCTGCTTTTCTTTTTAGATTAAAGTTATATATATATATATATATATATATATATATTAAGAAGATTTAATAAAAGGGAAATGATTAAAAGTTATTACGCTATATATATATGTGTATATATATATTAAGAAGATTTAATAAAAGGGAAATAATTAAAAGTTTAATTATAAGTAATTATAAGTTCTTATTGGTTATCTATCTATCTATCTATCTATCTATCTATCTATCTATCTATCTATCTATCTATATATATATATATATATATATATATATATCCAGGTGAATAAAGAATGAAATAAGTATTAACAATTTTCAAAACATTAATTAAAAACCAGTGCTCAGTATATAAATAGAGCTATGAATATTTATTATAATTTATAGCTTAGAACATGTACAAATTATAATTTACTACAAAAGTGGCCATTTTGTTTCGATGTCGAAACAAAATGTACACTTTTCGTGAATTATAATTTGTACATTTTCTAAACTATAACTTATAATATATATATGTATATATATATGTATATATATGTATATATATATATATATATATAAATATATATATGCATATATATATATATATATATGTTTTTTATCTATATGTATATATATATTCATGTTTTTTTTATCTCCCCTATCATCCCTAGTGTTACATAGATAACGTTTTCCTTAGTGTGTGGGCTGTACTTAATAAGACAATTTTTTGTATATCTCTTAAGCTGGGGTTTCCAGGGATTCTTTCAATGTGTTGTTTGTTCCATTTTTTATAATTCCAAGTGAAACTACAATCACTGGCACAACTCTTGTTTTCAATTTCCACATTTTTTCTATTTCAATTTCCAGGTCTTTATATTTTGATTTTTTTTCAAATTCCTTGGTTGCAATGTTACAATCTGCTGGACAAGCCATATCAATTAATAGACAAGTTTTGGTTTTTAACAATTTATTATTATTATTATGTCATTTTTCATCATATTTCGATTTCTGCTTTGGTCTCACTACCAACCAAGTCTGCGGGGAGACCTAAGGCAGGTCGTGGCGTGTTGTTATGACTCCATTTCATGTTTTTCTATCTTCCCTATCATCCCTAACATTACATAGATAAAGTTTTCCTTAGTGTGTGGGATGTACTTAATAAGACAATTTTTTGTATATCTCTTAAGCTGGGGTTTCCAGGGATTCTTTCAATGTACTGTTTTGTTCCATTTTTTATCATTCCAAGTGCACCTACTATCACTGGCACAACTCTTGTTTTCAATTTCCACATTTTTTCTATTTCATTTTCCAGGTCTTTATATTTTGACAGTTTTTCAAATTACTTGATTGCTATGTTACAATCCGCTGGACAAGCCATATCAATTAATAGACAAGTTTTCTCCTTCTGGTTTTTAACAATAATGTCTGGCCTGTTTGCTTCAATTTTTCTGTCTGTGTAGATGGTGTAATCCCATAGAATGGTTACATCTTCTATTTCTGTAACCGGTGCTGGATGATGTTCATACCAGTGTTTGTTTACAGCTTTTCCATAATGTTTGCACATTGTCCAATGTAAATATTGCCCAACTCTATCGTGGCGATTTTTATATTCATTTGGAGCAAGCACAGAACAGCCTGAGAGTAGGTGGTCTATTGTTTCTTGGTGTTTATCACAAAACCTGCATTTTGGATCCATATTATTATGCATAATATTTGCCTGAAAGTTTCTAGTGAAAAGACTTTGGTCTTGTGCTGCAAGTATAAATCCTTCAGTTTCAGACTTTAATCCAGATGCACGTCACCATCGATGAGTATTAACTTTGTCAACATTGGATTTATTGGCACGTTCTGGATATTAGCCATGCAGAGGTTTGTCTTGCCAGCGCTGTTTCATCTGTTCAAGAGCTTTATCTTTGGCTTTTATTTTCATATTTTTGCCGCAATAATTGGTTCTTGGCTTCTGTTTTGCTTTTCTGCAGAATCTACTAACTGTAAATCTTGTTTGTATTTATTGCCTTCTTTTATTATTGAATATTTTTTCTTTCTTTCTTCTTGTTGCCTTGCTAATTGTATCAGCCAATCCTTTGTTGTTTCTATGTATGTTAGTAAGCCAATAGTTGTTGTCTTGTATGACAAATCCAGCTGAATAAGACCTCTTCCACCTTCTTTACGGGATATGTATAGACGGTCTATATCAGCCTTTGGATGATGCATCTTATGCTTAGAAATAAGCTTTCTTGTTTTAGAATCCATTCGCCTGATGTCGTTTAGAGTCCAGTTTAAGATGTTGAAGCTATATTGGACAACTGGGATTGCAAGGCTATTAATGGCCATAACTCTGTTCTGAGAATTCAATTCAGTTTTTAATATCATTCGTAGCCTTCTATAGTACTCTTTACGCACTATTTCTTTCATTTTTTTATGGTGAATGTTTTCACTCTCATTTACACCTAGGTATTTATAAGTTTCTTCTGGTTTCAATTCTGTTATTGTTACAGCAGGGTCTAAGCTAATTGAGGATGTTTCTTGTATTGATCCACGTAAAACTGTAGCTTTAGCACATTTATTCAAATTGAATTTCATTCCAATATCTTCGCTGAAGTATTTTACAGTTTGCAGAAGACCTTCCAGCTCTATCATTCTTAGCATATAACTTTAAGTCATCCATGTAAAATAGATGGCTTATTTTCTTTTGTCCTATTTTATAACCACATTCTGTCTTATTAAGTTGACTGGTTAGTGCTATTAATGATATGCAGAATAGTAAGGGAGATAAAGAATCACCTTGAAATATACCTCTTTTGATGTTTATTTCATCAGACTTATAGGTTCCATTTATATGATTGAGGTAAATGGTTGTTTTCCATATAGACATGCACTGTTTGATGAAATTGATGATGATGGGTGATATCTTTATATATTTAAAGTCTTTAAAATCCAGGGATGTAGCACACTAACGAATGCCTTACGATAATCTATCCAGGCAGTACTAAGATTTTATTATTATTATTATTATTATTATTATTATTATTATTATTATTACATGCTTCAACTAGATAGATATAAAAGTTATGCCCAATTATGGTGTTTTAACACTGAAACTTTATATTATATTATATTATTATTCTTTTAATAATAATGATTAACATTTATGATATCTATCTATCTATCTATCTATCTATCTATCTATCTATATGTGTGTGTGTGTGTGTGTGTGTGTGTGTGTGTGTGTGTGTGTGTGTGTGTGTTTTATGTAATGAAACTCAAAATAATAAAATGAAGACTTGAAGTTGAATTCTAGGTGGGATCGTTCATTCATTTATATGCCAGAGGCTTGAAACTATATGTTCTTCCCTTAAGTATGGGTTAAAAAGCCGTAGAGACTGGGTCTTATAGCCTTCTACGGTAACCAGTATAGACGTGCTAAATCATTAAAATCTCCAATCAAGCCTGGACCCCTCTTCTCTCCACAGGTATTTATGCCTTGTTTGGCAACCGGTCTCAGCCAGCTCTGGATTCAAATCTTGGACTACTGATGTGACCCAAGATAGAAACCCACTAAAGCAAAATAAATTCGATAACAGCTATTATCGTCGTTGTCAGCAACAATAAACCAAATGGCTGTACCGAAATAAACCTGTGAAAACGTATATTTTAAAGATGTTTTTAATAAATTTATATTCAGCCCTAAAATAGAACTGCAAAATCCAGGACGAAAATATCCGTACTAAAAAGAATCGTTTCGCAAAATGAAAAAAAAAATCTCTGAGGACATAAAATGATACTTTCCATGGTTAAGCGCTGGCTGTCCCGACTTGCTTAGAGGCGCCTCTTCATGGTGTAACATTTAGAGAGCCAGTCTGAAAAGCTTTTGTCCTTACGTTTCTGCGCGCCAATTCTAGGAAACGCTTCGTAGATAGCAATAGATTTTTTATTCGTTTTGTTGCTCCTAGATTGTTTGAATTTATGATACCTCTAGAGTATAATAAAACAATATATAACTGCCAAGTTTGAGCACTTCAGCGCGGTGTAATGGTTAACGAACTAGTCTAGGTAGATAAATTACAACTGTGTAGTGAGTTCGATGTGTGTTTTGGTGCAGTGGATATCGACTCGGAATGACAAATCGGAGTGCCGTGTTCAAATTCCAGTTGAATTCCTTGCATTCACTTTCGCACAAATACTCTTGGGAAAGGTATTAATCCGTCTCTTCCCTCCAGTTATACAGTAAAAAATAGAACAGATTGGGATTTATAGCCTTGACTGGCAACCAGTCTACTGCAGAAAGCAATGGCAACCTACTGCGGTATAATCTTTTGCCCAGTCAGTCATGTCTCTTTCGAGACATGATCGCCCAATGCGTGTATCACGTATAACGTTTAACTGACTAACTGAATATAACAGTTGAAAACAATTAAAATTTATACTGGACATAAAGTGGAGGATCGGTTTTCTATTGTTATGAGGTAATAAGCTGATCCCCCACTAATTATACTTAATATAACAGCAATATAATCTATCTCTTCGCCCTCCAGTTATGAGTTAAATGGCAGAACTCATTGGGTTCTATAGACCTGGTCGGCAACTAGTCAGCCGCAAAACGTAATGTCAATCTACTGCAGGGTAATTTCTGCCCAGTCAGTCATGTTTCATTTGATACATGACGCCCAAATCGTACGTCACGTATGACACTTAACTGAGTGAGTTCCATACACAATGAGTAACCTATATTTTCAGCCTTGTGCCACATCTAAGCAACGCTTAGAAAAGCACCAATTACGGCTTTGATGCGGATAAGGTTTAACAAGCTTGATGTTTTAGATCTCTTACGAATGAATTGTGATTCGATCCTTACTGGGTGACATATACATTCGGCATTGTGTCACAACAGGGCTACCCTTAGAAAATCATTAGGGAACCTCTACGTGGTGTCCGGGTTAACAATCTTGTTTCACTTGAACTTATTACAACTGAGTAGCGAGTTCGATCCTCACTGGGTACCCCATATTATCGGTATTGTACCACATCGGAGCTATGCTCAGAAAATCATTTTAGTAACAGAACGTGATGCACTGATTTACAAGATTGCCTCGCTAGAACGTATTACACATGAGTTGGTAGTTCGAACTTTACTGGGTACCCCATACTTTCAACCTAATGCCACATCTGAGCTCCGCTTAGAAATTATTTGGGTATCTCGATGGGGTGTCAACAAGCTTGTCGCGCTAGATCAATTACGACTGAAGAGTGAGTTCGATCCCTATTCAGTGCTCATTACTTTCAGTTTGTTTGCTTGTTTTTGAGGCTTAACGACCTATCAATCCTTATGGGATCATTTTAAGGTGATAACCAATGATTTTGGGTAAGGTTATTTATTTTTACAACATTTTTCTTTTCACGATTCATTGGGATTTGTTTTTAAGAGCAGGGTCCCCAAGTCCCACCCTTGTTATTTAACCCATAACTGGAAGAAAGAGGCAGATTAATACCTTTTCCAAGGGTACCAGTGCTTAAGTGAATGCAGGGTATTCAACTGGAATTCGAACTCGGCTCACCGATTTCTCTTTCCGAGCCGATCTCCACTGCACCACAACGCACATCCGTCACTATATGCTTACAGCACCTGGTATTCCCAAGCGGTCACCCATCTATGTAATGGTTAACTAGTCTAGGTAGATAAATTACAACTGTGTAGTGAGTTCGATGTGTGTTTTGGTGCAGTGGATATCGACTCGGAATGAGTAACAGAACGTGATGCACCAGGCTCAACTTCGGTGAGCGAGAACCGGTGTATTCAACGTGATAGGCCGTAACCCATTTCTTTCAGCCTTTTAATGCATATAGCTACACTTACAACAGCAACATAACTGCCATTTTTATTCCAAATCCTACCTTCTAACGAGTAGTATAATTCCAAAAGATTCATAGCTTCTGGAAGATACCACATATTAAAACTGATGCAATCCTGGTTACCCCTTTCTTTGAAGACATTTTCAGATTTGCATTTCTTTGAGGAGTATTTTAGAAAAGACAGATAATTCATAAAAGAATGGTTTTATTGGAAACAAAATAAAATTCCTACTTAAAGAGTTTTATCCTGCAATGTTATCAATCCTGACTTAGCATCCTGACTTTAGTTAATTTCAGCCCCAAATGATGTGGCTTCCTTATGTTTATTAATTTTATGGCTACTGTTCTGACAAGTTTCATCTCCTTGTGGTGCTTTTACATGAATTTAAGTGTGCTTCTAGACTGGGGATGTGCGTTGTGGTGCAGTGGATATCGGCTCGGAACGAGAGACTGGAGTGCCGAGTTCGAATTCCTAGTTGAATTCCTTTCATTCACTTACCGGTCTAGGGATTATATGTTATAATATCACTACAAAAGTGGCCATTTTGCAGAAAGCAATAGCAACCTACTGCGGGATAATCTTCTGCTCAGTCAGTCATGTCTCTTTCGAGACATGAACGCCCAAAGCGTGTATTACGTATGACACTTAACTAACTGACTCACTAGATTGGCATCTAGACCCATTGTTTTAGCGTTTAATTAATTAATTGGAGTAGATAGATCTATCTATCGCCCGGTTCACAATCCACCCAAGTCTATTGAACAGGTTAAGAGGCTCATCCCTTGTTCCCTGTTTAGGATATGGTTTCCGACTTTCTCTTTTCCAATCTTTTCACTTTGTTTTTTATTTTTTTTCAATTGGAGTAGATTGATCTATCTATCGCCCGGTTCACACTCCACCCAAGTCTATTGAACAGGTTAAGAGGCTCATCCCTTGTTCCCTGTTTAGGATGTGGTTTCCGGCTTTCTCTTTTCCAATCTTCTCACTTTTTTTTTCAGTTGGAGTAGATAGATCTATCTATCGCCCGGTTCACACTCCACCCACATCTATTGAACAGGTTAAGTGGCTCATCCCTTGTTTCCTGTTTAGGATGTGGTTTCCGGGTTTCTCTTTTCCAATCTTCTTACTTTGTTTTTGTTTTTTTAATTGGAGTAGATAGATCTATCTATCGCCCGGTTCACACTCCACCCACATCTATCGCCCGGTTCACGCGGTAGTTTTTTAATATCAGTGATAGTGCTAACATATTCAGTTAGGAGCCAATTTCTCCGACGAGCCGTTAGGCGAAACCGCGGTAGGTTGTTGGCTCTTGCTTAGATTTTCTGTCTTTGTTTGCTCTACTTTCATATTGAGCGCTTTAGTGTTAAGGTTTTCGTCCTTTTTTTTTCTAACGAGTGCTTGTCTTTTTGTTCATGTACTTCGTTTGTTTCTTTTTTTACTTCCCCTTCTTTTCCCTCCGAGTTTGTTCTCTGTGGGTTGTACAAGTCGATTTAAATTATAGCTTAATTAATACTAGTTTTGGTAGAGTTAGTTCTCTTACTATTGGTATTGTTGTTGCTATAGTTAATATTATGTATATATATATATATATATATATATATATATATATATATATATATATATATTAATTCAGATACTTTAATCCAAGGGAAAAAAGCAGGAAGGTAAATTCCAAAAACCCGATCCTAATCAATATTAAAAATTTTATTTTAATATTAAAAAATGATACAGGAAGAGAGCTCCATGTAATAAAATATTACAGATCAAATATAAATTAAAATAGGATTAATTCAATGATGTTGAATGACTATTTCGATATGAATATCCCCACGGGTGATAACACATCACCTCAGCAACAGAAAAAAGGATTGCTGAGGTGATGTGTTATCCCCCGTGGGGATATTCATATCGAAATGGTCATTCAACATCATTGAATTAATCCTTTTTTAATTTATATATATATATATATATATATATATATATATATATATAACATAAATGTTATAATATCACTACAAAAGTAGCCATTTTGTTTCGACGCTGATTGTGTATTTTCAAATGATGAGGTTTACCATAAGTTGGAGAGTTTTAAATGGTTCATGTCAAGCGAAACCCACTTAATCAGAGAGGCCTTGTTATCAAAGGTAGAGTGGATCAATCAAAATAAAGTAATATGTAATTTGAAGACTATTAGAACAGACTTTAAAAAGTTTATTGAGGCATTAACATTAGTAATTGATAAAAATAGAGATCAGCATTATTAATCGACTATTAGATTCATTTTACTTGATTCATATTCTTCTTTTTCTCTGTCCCTTGTCCCTTCAGGACATAGACGATCATGGTCGTCCACGTTTTCCTATACCTGGTGGCTCTGAGCACGCCTTCTCCTGTTACACCATGCGATCCTCGTTCCGTCATCCACCTGATAATGTGCTTCAAATATGTTATCCGTTGCTTTCCTCTGTCTCTTTTTCCCTCTATCTGGCCTGTTAGTAATAGGTTCTCCAAGCCCTCCTTCCTTATTGAGTATCCCAGAATCTTCAGCTGTCTCTTCCTGATGCTCTGTATTAATTTCCTTTTTATTATTTCCAAGACCTCATCATTGCTCACATGCTCAAACCATTGGTGGTAAATTGTGAATTGAATCGCTGACCCGGGTTTCAGGCTAAGAGGAAAGAAGGTCAAAGAAAACCCAATACGAAACAACCCTAAACCAGTGTCCCTCAAACTTTTTAAGCAAGCGCTTACCTAGCAGCAAATGAAATTATCACACCGCACTAAAAAGAATACATTTAAATTACGGAATTTAACGGAAGTCCCGAAACTGGCATTCTTCATCTTCTATGTGCCTTGTCCCTTCAGGACGTAGGCAATCATGGCCTTTCACTTTTCCCCATCCCTGGTGGCTCTGAGCACGCCTTCTCCTGTTACAACATGCGATCCTCGTTCCGTCATCCACCTGATGAGGTCCTTCAAATATGTTATCCGTTGATTTCCCCTGTCTCTTTTTCCCTCTATCTGGCCTGTTAGTATCAGATTCTCAAAGCCCTCCTTCCTCATTGAATGTCTAAGGAACTGTTAGTATCCGATTCTCTAGAATCCTCATTGCGTGTCCCAGGAACTTCAGCTGTCTCTTCCTGATGAATCTTAAATTTTAAGTTTAACAAAAGCATTAGATTTACAATAGGGTTACTTTGGATATGGAATTTTATTCCATCCATACCTAACCTATACTTTATATATATATATATATATATATATATATATATATATGAAATACTACTGAAAAGTTGTAAGTTTAAAAATGTATTTTTTGACAGTATTTATTTATTTCTATTATTATATATATATAATTCTATATATTATTCTAATATATAATAGAAACAAATAAATAAATACTGTCAAAAAAAGTACATTTTTAAACTTGCAACTTTTCAGTAGTTTGTCCTATACATATTAAGACAGTATAAGTGGATCATCATTATGCTATATATATATATATATATATGCAAGTTTCGCTAAAATTATTAGAGAAGTTTCTGCGGTTAGTGTTACTTTCCTTGTTAGGTGTCGGATGATGAAATTTAAAATTTGTGAATATAGGCACCAAACCTTATTTTAGGCATGTTCTTTTAAAATGATAGACAGGTTTCTGCGTATATTTTGACTTCCCTTTTTGGCTGCTGTGTTAAGAATATTTGGGTTAGATGATCAACAAGATAAGTAGAAACATTTCCAGAATGCATTATTTACACTCTTCCGAGTGTTGTCTTCATCTTTGTTGCCATGTTTATAACCTTTTGGCCGATGTGCGCTCCAGCCTTCTTCAGGTGCTAAGAAGTTTGAACCGATTTATATATATTGTAAATGAGACCTTAGGACCCTTTCGGCCAAAACATTATCAAAGTTGCTCATTGTCTGAATTTTTTAAATGATAGAGGGGACACATGAATATAACTTGCAGAAAGGGAAGATGGAACTCGCTTAAAAACAAAATTCTAATCAAATTTTATTCAACTGTAAGTGGGGTGTAAACGTGAAGTTCCACAAGAGCAAAAAAATGGAAACAAGGGACTCAAAATCCCTCGAACAGCCGTAAGGAGCAATTGAAGTGCTCTTTCTGCCTGTATGAAAATAAATAAATGAGGAATGGTCCCCAATGTTCTTTTAATTCGTTGCATTCACTTACACGCAAATAAACTTGGAAAGGTACGAATCAATTTTTCTCCCTCCATCTATGGATTAAAACACCAGATCAAATTGAGTTCTATAGCTTTCATTGGTAACTATTCAACCGCAAAAAGTAATGGCAACCTACTGCAGGAAAATCTTCTTCTTAGACAGTCATGAATCGAAAGAGGTATGATAGCCCAAGTGTGTATCACGTATGGCACTTAATTGACTAATATATATATATATATATATATATATATATATATATATATAATAATAATAATAATAATAATAATAATAATAATTATTAAACCGACTCTGCGTGTATTCTAATCTCAAAATTTTATAGAAGGGACTTTCTAAGACTATGAATGACCAGCAGAATCTAAATCCGTTATTGCCCTCGGCTATAAAGCTTTGGGCAAAGAGGGGGAAAAAAAAGAAAACTGCTTGGGACCGACAATACATACGGTTCCTCCCAGTAAAAAGAAAAAAAAACCCTCAAACGGAACAAACAACCAGAAAAGAAAAGTGCTCGATACACACAACCGAAAAGTAGTAACGCAGAGCAAACACACTAACAAAATAGCAAGATCGCCAAGACCGAGTTTCTTGGTTTCATACAACAGGCTCGTCAGGGCCTGACGAGCCGTTGTGCGAAACCGTGGTCGGTCTTGGCGATCTTGCTATTTTGTTAGTATATATATATATATATATATATATATATATATATATATATACTTAGTTTTTGGTCCTAATAGGGTTAGACCAGTACAAATTTGTATGAAAAACTGTTCTATACAATTATATTGTAGAACTTATGAATATTTTTCATTTTTAAACGAGTTATTTCGCTACCTTCGTTTTTACAATGAGTGGTGTCTTTATGCCATTTTTTATAACGTATATATATATATATATATATATATATATATATATATTTAATCGTTTCACCCCAAGCAAGGCATTCCACTGCCACTATTGGGCTTGGGGCTACATAGGGGAAGGTAAATAGAAAGAGTGGTTAGATATAGGAAATGACATAATGTAGATATTATCATATGTTGCGTATATACACACACATATATAACATGTTTAAATATATAACCTCATATATATTGCCAATGTTATTAAATAATAATATTAATAATATTTAATAAGTTATTAAAAATCGCCTGACGACACCAGTAATGGTAGAAACCAAGGTAGCGAAATAACTCTTTAAAAATGACATATATATATATATATATTAATTAATGTACATATTATCCTATGTTACATATATACACACACATATATATATATAATATGTTAAAATATATAATCTCATATATACTGCAATGTTATTATTTTCGTATATTTTCCACACTGATTTACAAAGACGTGTTTTTTCTCTTATGGGTTTTATCTTAAATAAAATTATTCTCTCACTGACGTTGTTCTCGCTCAAACGGCTTTCAACATTTATTTTCATGAGAAGAATTAGTTCAATTGTTGTTTGAATTTTTTTTTTTTTTTTTTCTATTTTTGCTAGGAAGAAAAATTGTGTAAAAAAAAAATTACATAAGTAACGAACGGAATTTGCGGCATTTTGCCAAGTCGACCTCCGTATCAATGTGTGCAAGCCGCTTCATTGCCGGTTTGTATGTGTGTGCGCATGCTCAGGCACTTGCGCAATAACTCACTTGAACAGGCTAGAATACTCTATCAAAAATTGTACCATATTCTCACCAGTCCAATAAAGGAAAGAATGATAAACTGTTTCTACACAATTGCGTTTAATAACATTCATACACTCACCACAAATATATATATATTCTAATCATATATTGTTAAATATAAGAGACAATGAATGTCTATTAGGTTTAATCATGAGCCGTTCTAAACATCGTATTTTGTCTTTAATTTCAGGTGAAAATAAAGAAACAATTCTCCAACATTTAGATGCTTTTTATTGTGTTGGTTCTAAGCTTGCAACACACATCAGCCATCTTCAGAGGGGTTACAGTGACGTTAACATTAAAACATCCGACATCAAAATGATTTTTCATCTTTTGTTGGCATAAAATTTTGCTAAGCAACGATAACAGTTGGAGAATTTTTGTCTTTATTTTCAACTGAAATTAAAGCCAAAATACGATGTTTAGAACGGCTCATGGTTAAACATAATAGACATTCATTGTCTCTTATATTTAATAATATATGCTTAGAAAATTATCTGCTGCCTTAATACACAATATATATATAATACTCCATTATGTATTTCCCACACACGCACACAAACATGCATACCTATATTTATGTATGTATTTGAGCACACAAATACACACACACACACACACACACACACATATATATATATATATATATATATATATATTCATATACATTTGTGTAAATGCATATACATATATCTATGTATATACGGACACAAATACACAGATATATATATATATATATATGTATATATATATATATATATATATGTATATATTCATATACATTTGTGTAAATACATATATATTTATGTATATATATATAAAGACACAAATACACAGATATATATATATATATATACATACATATACATGCATATATACATATACATACATAAACATGCATATATACATATACATTTGTGTAAATACATATATATTTGTGTATGTATAGATACATAGACAAACGCATATGTTTATATATGTATATAAGGACATAAACACGCAGACAACTATTTATATATAAGCACACATACACACACACACACACACACACACACACATATATATATACGTGTGTGTGTTCGTGCGGATGTGCGTGTGTGCGTATATAGATATATGTATATATAGATGTCTGTGTGTATATGTCCTCATATATATGTGTGTATGCTGTGTATATATATATATATATATATATATATATATAAACACAGTATATATATATATATATACATACATATCATTAGTATTAGTATTCATAGTTCATAGCAGATGCGCACTCAATCACACACACACACACACACACACACACACACACACACATATATATATATATGTGTGTGTGTGTGTGTGTGTGTGTGTGTGTGTGTGTGTGTGTGTGTGTGTGTGTGATTCATGGTACTGGAGCTCAGATTCTGTGGACGTTGGCACGAAAGACTAAAAACCAAAACTTGTTTCCAGTTAAAGAGAAACCGTAGATTGAAAGAAAAACGAATGGATGCAAGTCAAAGTTTGATTTCCTGCTATCGATATCAAATAGGTTTTTTCGTCGTAAACTGAATTTTGAAGGCTAACTAAGTTCTCTGAATAAATGGTATCATGGTTGAGACTAAGAACTACAATTATACCTACTTAGAGCCAAACCCGAAGCAAAAACTAAAATAAAAGAGCTGAAAAAAAATACAGACATACAGGCAAATTAACTGGCATATACACATACATCTTGCCTTTTATATATATATATATATATATATATATCTCATCGACTTTCTGCACTATTGTACAAACTGCAACCTTGAAACTTCTGAATATCGTTTCTTATGTCTTTGTCTATGAGTGTATCAAATTTGATTAAAACCGGACCACTCCTTCTATTACCTGATTTTCTCGATTATCGATTTTCGATATTTATCGGGGATACCTCGACAGAAAACCTCGCTAAGAATACTCGCAGACGCTTATCGTACAACTGTGTAAATTTTCAAGAAAATCGGTTCAGTCTTTTAGGAGTCTATAGGTAACGGACACACACACACACACACAGAGTCAAAGTTCCATTTATAAATAAGTTTAGATTTAGATGTCTATCTATCTATCTATCTATCACAACCTTATCAGTATCTATCTATCTATCTATCTATCTATCACAACCTTATCAGTATCTATCTATCTATCTATCTATCACAACCTTATCAGTATCTATCTATCTATCTATCTATCTATCTATCTATCTATCTATGTATCTATCTATCTATCTATCTATCTATCTATCACAACCTTATCAGTATCTATCTATCTATCTATCTATCTATCTATCTATCTATCTATCTATCACAACCTTATCAGTATCTATCTATCTATCTATCTATCTATCTATCTGGTAACATTCCTTTTACAATAAATAATATAAAAATATACTTTACTGCCAGAATGTCTTCAAATCTCGTCGAACTATTCAATTTGTACAACCTGGCAGCTTATAATGACATAAATATTATGGATATAGGGCTGTACAGGGATTATCGTCTTATGGGTTTAAAAAAAAATACACTAATGTTAAAGTGAAAAGAATTACAAGAATAATACATACGGAACTAAAAAGTCAAAATCTTAAGGCTACTATAAAAACTAATCTAAAAAAGTAACCTTCCTAAATGTAACACTTAATCTCGTCGATAACATTTACGCACTCTACTTAAAAACTAACGCTAAACGTTTATACAGTCACCCGAAATCTAGCCACCCTCGATCAATCATCAAACATATACAGTTACCTATTAAAAACATGGCCCAGTTGATATAGACGTTTATTAGTTCCTGACTTGACTCTTAGTTGTGATTTCAATACCAGGCTACAGCAGTGGTGAACAAGTAACTTGCAAGGTTAGAGTGAGGTAATTCATGACTTCCAATCAAGGCGTTCTGTAAAGAATGAGAATGATATGCCCCAGTGATTGTAATAAAAGGTTCGGTTCGAAATTCCCAGAAGAAGGCCGCCGCGTACAACGGCCGAAACGTAGTACAAATGGCAACAAAGATGAAGACAATAGTCCGAATAATGTAAATACTGTAAATACTACCTCATCTCAGAAATATAGACAAATAGAATGATCTATTATTAAATGTCGGACAAATGGCAACAAAGATGAGGATAATAGTCCGAATAATGTAAGTACTGTAAGTACTACCTCATCTCAGAAATATAGACAAATAGAATGATCTATTATTAAATGTCGTACAAATTGAAACAAAGATGAGGACAATAGTCCGAATAATGCAGATAGTGTAAATATTACCTCATCTCAGAAATATAGACAAATAGAATGATCTATTATTAAACGTCGTACAAATGGCAACAAAGATGAGGTCAATAGTCCGAATAATGTAAATACTGTAAATACTTCCTAATCTCAGAAATATAGACAAATACAAGTAAAAACTCATCTAATGAAAGATATTTTTAAACATAGCAAATTCTATGAAACTGATTTAAAAAAAGCAACGGCTACAAATGCCCTGTCTTTAAATACAACAAATATAATAACAACGATATTAACAGAAAGATAAATATCACTTGGTATATATTTTCATACAACCATATGATAACTACTAAGTTAAGGCTTACATTATTCAAATTAGTTGTACAACACATCCCTATAAATAATCCTCTTAGCAAATATTTTAACAGAATTACTTTTAAATTGAGCAATAGAATTTCAAACCAATATAACCACGTAAGCAATCAAAACATCCTAAATAAGTAATGATCACAGTATTATTACTTACAATTGTTGAAAAATTTTGAGTGTACATTAAAAAAAAAAAAAATGTCTAACTCTATTGTCAACCAATGCTTTTTTTCTACCATAGAAAATCCTACGAAAATAAAATTTTATATCGGTTGTACCGAGAACGATTATAAAATCGGCCATTATTTGCAGATCTCATCTTTTAATAATAAGACTTACTGCATTAACACATCACTTTCTACTTATTATTAACAGTTAAAAGAAGCCAATAAAAACTATACCGAAAAATGGAAAATATTAAAAAAAAAACTGAGCTTCTAAATCTTTACTCTCGCCTCCTACAAAAATCTCGGTACTCCTGGAGATTGTAGCCGTCGGGGAAGCAATCGTTTGGAAGAGAATTTCACAGTCGGGAAGTGCGAGGAAAGAAACTGTTGGAGTAGAAGTTACGGCTGCATTTTATCGGTTTCACTGTAAAAGGGTGGGATCTAGTTGCGGAGAGCACGTAGCAATCCAGTACTCTCTTCCTAGTCTCTAGCGAAATTGTCCTGTTTCTTAATACTTTACTCAACTTTCTGGAATGCTTCCTTCGCCATGCCAATTCGCCTTCGGATCTCTGTGTCGCACTTTCCGTCTTCTGTTATAACACTTCCCAGGTATTTAAATTTTTGTACCTGCTTGATTCTGGTATCCCCGACCTGTATTTGGCATTTTGGGCTGCCCTTTTTACTGATGACCATGCATTCGATTTTCTTGCAGTTTATTTGTAGTCCTTTCTTGTATCTTTCTTCTGGTACCTTCTGTAGGAGGTCTTGTAGATTCCTTTCTGTGTCTGCTATCAGTACTCTATCATCTGCGTACCTTAGGTTGTTTAAATTGTGGCCTAACTCATTAAGTTTTACCAAAACTGAGTTGGTGTACCCATTTGGTACTGCCATCAGTCTTGTGTCTTGTGTCATCTTTTTCATTTGTCTTCGGAAAAGTTATAAGTTCCTGGGAAAATCCTTTTCTTTATCTTCCATGTTATTCCTCATAGAACGTTTGTGAATTTTCTAATCGGTAAATATATCCATCAAATTCAATATATCATTTTTTTGATTCGTAGTATGAGAAGCGTAGAGGAATTAGGTTCTTTCAGTAAATTCAGTGTTGACCAATTCTTTAGAGACGCTGGAACTAGCCCCGGGTCAAACGACACATCTTTATTTTTGTTTATCTTTTTTTTTTTTTTAAAGAAACCACGTAATTTACAACTTTTATAGACAATTCAATCAGCTAGCAACCCAGGAAAATGTCGCTGTCTCATGATAGCATCAACTTTGCCTTTTTTTCAGTAAAAGTAGTTCTGTGTCTTCGCCTGTGACGTTCAAGATAATGTAGTAATCTTCATTTCTTTATTTGTAAATCGAATTTCTGAGATCTTCGCTTAGAGAATACGACAAGAATTCTTATATGTTTTTATTTATATGCTAATATTCACAAAATGAAAAAAAGCTCCCGAAGTTAGAGGGTTAATCACTGGTGTTGCCTGAAGAAAAATATCATTGTTAAGCCTAGAATTTAAAATAGAAGATTTTAACTATAATTCTTCTACAAATACTTTCACGGCTTCTGCTCCTATGAACTTAGCTCACTGGTGCCCGCATATATATGAATTTACTCGAGCCACAAGATTAGCAACTAGGTCCCACCCTTTTAATGTGAAATCAATAAATTGTAAACGCATATTCTACTCCTCCAGCTTCTTTTCTCGCACTTGCCGCCTGTGGAATTCCCTTTCGTTTACTTGCTTCCTCGACAGCTACAGTCTCCAAGAATTCAAATGTAAAGTCAATTAGTCATCTCCTATCTCACTAACCTGCATTCTCTCTCTCATGCTCCTTTCTCTATCAACTCCACTCTCATCAGTATTTTCATTCTTCTCTTCCCCACTTCCTGACACCCCCTTTAACCTGTCACTCTTTCTCATAACTTTCGTTCGATGTAACCCCCTGCAAAAATGTGTCAGTAAAATGCCTTGCTTGGAACGATATGATTATAAAAACAATTATATACTGTTATAATGTGGATATAAAGTGGAGGATCATTTCTACGTTACAATCAATATATAAACTGTTCCCTCACTTTATGGCCACAATCACCCTTCTGTTACCCATTTCTTGACACTCTTTATAACCTGTCACTCTTTCTCATAACTTTCGTCTTATGTAACCCCCTGAAAAATAGTGGTAGTAAAATGCCTTGCTTGGCGTGATATGATTATAAAAAAAAAAAGGAAAATGTCCTGGAACGTAGCAGAAATTAATGGAAAAAAGGCATCGAATTAACTGTACTTCTTACTGTTGCAATACATCGGCGACAGATTCTTGAAATAACCTTCAAGAAGGAATCTATTTACATTATCCGGACTATTCTTCTCCTCTTTGTTGCCATTTGCACGAAATTTCGGCCGTTCTACGCTCCGTCCTTCTTCATGTGCTAGGAATTTCGAACCGAAACCTTTATTACAATCAAAGGGGTATATCACTCTCATTCCCTCTTTTTGTAGTCATGAGTTATCTCCCTCTAAATCTTGTTCTTGTCCTTAAAGACACATGACCCAGTGGATACAGACTTTGCTTTATACCAGTGACTTGACCCAAAGAAATGTGAGTTCAATACCAAGATAAAGCAGTGGTGAGCAAGTAACTTAGAGGGTCAGGTTAGAAGAAGGGTGCTCAGCAGGCAGGCAACTATCAGAGCAGAAGTTGCAGTTAAATCTAACTATTTCAACGGTAAAGGTGTGGTGACCTAGATACCAACCTAGTGGCGCGTTTAAATTCATGGTCTTGAGAGACCAGAGAAAAAAATCCCGCCAGAGATATTTTCATGAAAATATTTGTAAAAAGACAGGAGGAGGCCAGTTCCCGTCTGTAAGAGAAGTGACTGAAGACGGGATGCCAAGTCGGGATCTATTATATTGCAGATCCGTCTTTGCATTTTCTCGAGATGAATAGCAGGAGCACCCGACCAGATATGGCAATAGTATTCAATGAGCGGACGAATGTTAGATTGATAACTGTGTAAGATCGATTTTGACGAGAAAAATATTCTAGTCCGGCACAATGGAATATGTGCGATGTATTTTTGAATCAGCCTTTAACGCAGAAACAGAATTATAGAACTAGACAACATAAATGAGTGACAATGGAACCTTTATCTGGGTAAAGTATTACTTCTGGAAGGTATATCTCGCATCTATTTCTACCGGAGCTTGTGACACGCCGGAAAAGAATCGGTCTAACTAGATATTAATGTTTCATAATATGATCGTTTATTTTGCGAAAGGAACTAATTTCTATCGATAATATCCCGTGCTCTTAAAATCTGTCTCCTAAACATTTCCATTATATTGCAACGAGAACAAGAATCAATTTGATGTTTACCGTTGTTGTCGTGTCTACCAGACATTTTATTTTTAGATGTACACTATGGCATTTCTCTAAAATGGGCCTCGCTGCAGTAAACACGACAAACATATCATTCAAAACTAGATTCGAAGTAAACGTGACAGATGATTGGATTACAGTTCGGATGAATGGCTTGACTTAATTGTTCATCTCAACGGCACATATACACCTAACATGAGAACAGTTTTACAAAGATTACTTAAATTTTGACGCGGCAAAATCAATATTGATAACTATGAGAAAGAAACTTGCTGAGGAAAATGATATTTGATAAGGTCACAAACATGACCGAATATTTTAATAATATATTTCGATTAATTTAAACAGAACCGTGATATGTGGGAAAATCAATAATCAAATAACCTGTTTTCCGAAAAAAAATATCATGCTTTATATAAAGAACATGGACCCCGTTCTTGGTGATTCATTTTATTTCATAATAAATATAGTGAATAATTTTCATATAAAGTGATATGTATTTAAATCAATAATTCTGTATCCTGGTGCTAAAAAAATACATAATTTACGCCAGAAAAATTTCTATTTCGATTTAATTTCTATCGTTGTAAATGCACTTAATAACATAGTAATTTAACCGTAATTTAAAGTGATAAAATCAAATTTATGATGTTAAGATCGGGTTAACTCACACAACAGATCTCAAGTGGAATGTCTACATAGAATCCATAGATAGATCCGCTGCTAAGAAGGTCGGTTCTCTGTGCAAGTCTTGGAAGTTTTTCCCGTCTGAAACAATCCTGCATATATAAAAATCTACCATCCGCCCGTGCATTGAATACAGTTGCCATATCTGGTCGGGTGCTCCTGCTATCCAAGTAGGGGTCCTTGGCAAAATTCAACGGAGAATCTGCAATGTGATCGATCCCGACTTGGCAGCTTGGATACAGTCACTTTCTCGCCGGCGCAGTGTGGCTTCCCTGTGTCTCTTCTACAAGTACTTTCACGGCTTCTGCTATGATGAACGTAGCTTGGGGCTATATGATTATTAAAAAAAAAAATTTCTATACTATTACAATGTGGATATAAAGTTGGGGATCAATTCTATATTACAATCAATATATAAACTGATCCCTCACTTTATGGCCAGAGTCATCCGTCTCTTACCATACGCCCATGCATTGAATACTGCTGTCATATCTGGTCTGGTGCCCCTGCTATCCGTCTAGGGGTCCTTGACAGATTCCACCGGAGAATCTGTAATGTGATTGGCAGCTCAGATACAGTCACTTTCTCGCCGGCGCAGTGTGGCTTCCCTGTGTCTCTTCTACAAGTACTTTCACGGCTTCTGCTATGATGAACTTAACGCACTGGTGTCCCTACATAATAATTTACTCAAGCCACAAGATTAGCAACAAGGTTCCAGTCTTTTACTGTAAAACCAATAATATGTAAACGAAAATTCGACTCCATCAGCTTCTTTTCTCGTACTTCCCACCTGTGGAATTTTTTTCCATTTACTTACTTCTTCGACAGCTACAATCTCCAACAACTTAAATGTCAATAATCATCTCCTATCTCACTAACCTGCATCCTCTCTCTCTCTCTCTCTCATGATCCTTTCTCCGTCCTTTCTTGACACCCCCTATAACCTGTCACTCTTATAACGTTCCTCCTATGTAAACCCCTGTAAAACAGTAGCCATAAATGTCTTGCTTGGGGCTATATAGATATAGATAGATAGAGATAGAGATAGATATATATATATAGATAGAGATAGAGATAGATATATATAAATAGAGATAATATATAGAGAGAGATATATATAGATATAGAGATAGATATATAGATATAGATAGATAGATAGATAGATAGATAGATAGATAGATAGATAGATATGAATAGACTGAGATAGATAGATAGATAGATAGATAGATAGATAGATAGATAGCCCGACAACTACAATCTCCAAGAATTTAAGACAATAGTCATCTCCAATCACACTAACTTGCATCCTCTTTCTCATGCTCCTAGCTCATTTCTACAATATTCTCATCCCTCTCCAACCCGCTTGCAGACATTCCCTGTATTCAGTCACTCCTTCTCATAACTTTCCTCCTATGTAACCCTCTCCACAACAGTAGCAGTATCATGCCTTTTTTGGGGCGATACGATTTAAAGAAAAAAAAAGCGTAGTTGATTTGTGGAAAGGTCTCATTAATTTAGAGTGTAATTGGCTAGATACAACAATAACATCTATGCTAATGATATCTTTCTCACATTAAAAAGAGTAAGTGTCCGTGGTATACTGACATGACAGTAGACTGAGGAAGCGTGATATTTGTTGCTCTTTGTTCCTTAGTAGCCAGCATTGAAACTATACAGTGAGGTAGTTATATACTATTTATAGATCTACGAGCAGTATAGCCCGGCGTTGCTCGGGTGTAATGAAAGATTTAAAACTAATCCATGGTCCTGGAGCTCAGACTCTTTGGGACGCTGTCACCAAAGACTAAAAAGCAATAGTTGTGTCCAGTTAAAGCGAAACCGTAGACTGAAAGAAAAATAAATGGATCTAAGTCAAATTTTGAAGTTTGGTGAGAATCAGATAAAAATTGTGGATTTGTGTAAAGGACATACAGACAGATAAACAGACACATACACACAAATATCTTGCCTTATATATATATATATATATATATATATATATATATATATATATATATATTATCGATTTTCTGCACTATTTTAAGAACTGCAACCTTGAAACTTCTGAATATCTTTTCTTATGTCTTTGTCTATGAGTGTATCACATTTGATTAAAATCGGACCACTCCTTCGATATTTATCTGGGTACCTGGACACAAAGCCTAGCTAAGAACACTCGCAGACGCTTATAGTACAACTGTAAATTTTCAAGAAAATCAGTTCAGCCATTTTGGTGTTTATAGGTAACGAGCACAGACAGAGAAAGTTCCATTTATAAATAAGTTTAGATCTATCTATCTATCTATCTATCTATCTATCTATCTATCTATCTATCTATCTATCTATCTATCTATCTATCTAAACAACTTATATATACATGCGTTCCATGTTATTTGATTACAATACGCTAACCTAGAGCTAAGATAAAAGAAATAAAAATTATACTAGTGTCGAAAAACCTGCCACGTATCTACGAAGAAGGGGAAAATGGTTTTAAAAAGAATGAGCTCAGTACATGAACATCAGTCAAAAGAGTTCGGACCGAGTCAGCACGTAGGCAAAAGAAAAAAAACCCGACACGAGCAATCAACTAACAAAAAAGCGCTCAATACTTAGGTAGAGCGGAATAAATAAAGAATACCTGGAGAGTCAAGAAACCTACCTATGTTTCACCTAAACGGATCGTCAGGGAACACTGGCCAGTTTTCTCTGACGATCCGTTCAGTTGAAACCTAGGTTGGTTTTTTGACTCTCCAGGTATACTTTATATATATATATATATAAAAGGTTAAATAAAAAGTAGACAAGAGGAAAACTGTATCTAACTCGCTTACACGTTTCGTCCTGTAATGTACTTTATCAAGGCAAAAAGACCAAATGAGCTTTATTCCAAAATACTTATGGAAATGATACTAAAACAGACTAACATACATAATAAAAAGTCAAAGGAAAACGGTTGAAGTCCCTTCATTTTAACATCTCGTGACATTGCACTACACGTGAAGAAGTTCTAAAACTAAAATATTCTGTCAATTTTTTGAATGATTGTGAGCGTTTTTATAGTTGCCAACACTGTTTGTTTATAGATACGTAATTTGGAATAAAATTCATTTCGTCTTTTTGCCTTGATAAAGTCCATCAGAGGACGAAACGCGTAGGCGAGTTAAATACAGTTTTCCTCTTATCTTCTTTTTATTCACCCTTTCTGACCTTAATCTCAGATTATAACTGCGTATATTTTTACGCGCGCGCTAACACACACACACACACACACACACACACACACACACACACACATATATATATATATATATAGCGTTTCGAGGCAGCAAGTAATTTTCTAAACATATACTGTTAAATATAAGAGACAATGAATGTCTATTATGTTTAATCATGAACCGTTCTACCTGTCACATTTCTGATCAGAGTACAATTAAACAACATTTCTTAGAAAAGACATATCCATGTAGGTAATATCAGACAGATTTTTGTCAAACATACAATAATCCTTACTCATACACACAGTAAAAAGAACCTTCAGATATTGGAGACCATTTACATTAAATCCAAACAACCACACTTAATAAAATCACGTTTAAATCTGGTCATAACACAGTACATTGAATTTAAATATATGGTTCTGTTATCATTTCGGTGTGACGTCATAGATCCGCATTACAAATTTGGGAATTTTGGCTATTATAGGGTTAAGCTAGAGGAATCTTAGTAGTAATTTATCTTATGGTAGTGGGGGACATGTGGATTAATATGCAATGAAATACACAAGTATCTTTAATATATTCTCTTTTCCAAACTTTTCACTCTTAAGTAGCCCCCTGCACATCAGTGGCGTTACCGTCTTGCTCGGGGTGATATGATTAATATATATATATATATATATATATATATATATATATATATATATATATATATACGGTTAAATAAAAAGAAGACAGGAGGAAAACGGTATTTGACTCCCCTACGCGTTTCATCCTCTCATGGACTTTATCAAGGCAAAAAGACCAAATGAGCTTTATTCCAAAATACTTATAGAAATGATACTAAAACAGATCACTATACATAATAAAAAGTCCAATGAAAACGGTTGAAGTCCCTTCATTTTAAAATCTCGTGACATTGCAGTACACATGAAGGAGTTCTAAAACTAAAATGTTAATCTTTTTGAATGATTTGTGAGATTTTATAGTTGCCAACACTGTTTATAGATACGTATTTTTGAGTAAAGCTCATTTCGTCATTTTGCCTTGATAAAGTCCATCACAGGACGAAACGTGTAGGCGAGTTAAATACAGTTTTTCTCTTGACTTCTTTTTATATAACCATCCCGTCCTTAATCTCAAATCATTACCGAGTACAATTTTACACACACACACACACACACACACACACACACACACACACACACACACACACACACACATATATATATATATATATATATATATAAACAACACGGTTATCAACGCAAACTTCTGAGAAAAACGCTTGTTGATAACACGTACATACTTAAATAAGAAAATAATAAACAGAAACTAAAAATCCGCGAAGCAATCTACATTAAACAATTTAAACCTGGTTTGAATACAATTCATTTTGATATTTCCAATAACGTACTCAAATGCCTGTAATCAGACCAGGGACAACAACTCCACTATTTTGTCACTGTCTTCGGCCATCCGCCACGGTAGGGATGGATTTATATTTTCAATTCAATTCTCTTTATTGTTAATAACTTTAATGTTCTATGTTTACTGTGTGTTAATATTGACTCTTTGATAATGGCTTATGTGAGCCGAAAGCTTAGACCCGATAAAAAAAATCAACAATTACTGTGATTTTTTGTTGTCTTTCAACGACATCACCATCAAGTATATCAGACGGTATGAACGGATCCTACACAAAAAATAGACAAAACTTGTCTATACTATTCAATGAAACCTGCATTAATATATATATATATATATATATATATATATATATATATATATGTATATATATATATATAATTCAACCACGGAAGAATATATTGGCGTTGAGTGAATCTAAGCAGTTTCATCCTTCACAAATAATTCAGTTCTCAAACAAGCTTCAATCAGTTTACAGAGTTAAATAGAACACCTTCTTAGCTACATTTTGAAAAGAAACATTTGAATTTTGGTTTAGTAAACAAAAAGTTGCATCAAAATATGTGAAGTCCGAAAAGGGAGACTAACTACATAAGTGCATAAGTGCATGAGTGACTAAAGCTAATAATAAACATTTTTTTATAAGTTCTTTTCTGTTTAATATTTTTGCATGCGGTTTTCAACATTTTAATTCTGATGATATCTTTGATCAATTTTGTCAATCAAATTTGCTTATCACTTGTCATTTTAGCAGTATTGATATCAGAATTAATTATAAAAAAATCAATTTTTTTAATTGATCTTTAATCAATTGAATATAAATTTCATAATTTTGAATGCGGTTTTCAGCATTAAATTTATATTAAATTAATAGCAATGCCTGAAAATCATGGATTACATGGAAAAATGCGTACATGACAATTAATATTCTTAAGATTATATTAAATCTGGAAAAGAACAGGACAATTTATTAAACCTGGACAAGTAAAGAACTACATAGTCATGTGATGAAAAAAATAAGAAAATAAGAAATATTGCAGCTAAAAATAAAACATGAATGCAATATTTTGAGTTAGAAATATTTTCATGTAATATATATATATATATATATATATATATATATATATATATATTGTACTAGTTGTTACAATGGTTTATAAATCCATAGTATCACTACACAAAAAATTTTGCGTTTCGAAGCTGCTATGCGCGCTTCTCATCGGGTGAAAAGTTGAAATGAAAATTAAACTCTACGTTGTATCGAGCACTCTTTATAAAAGTAAATGCATGAACACCAGGTAAAAAAAACCTACGAGTTCCACAATTTTGTTACAAAATATATATATTCACACACACACACATGCACACACACACACACACACACACACACACACATACACACACACACACACACACACACACACACACATATATATATATATATAGACACTGTAAATTATTCACATTAGAAAATGGATAAAACCTAAATAAAATAACATGCATATAACCAACAAGTACATAATTAAAATAATCACTGACGAATTAGGTAAAAATAAAAATAAAAATAAAGCCAAAAATACAATAATTTAGTTTGTTTTTTTTTAAAATAAATCCCCACTTTGTATCGGGATAATAATCTTTACAGCAAATTGATAGATGGAGCAAAAAATAGCAGTTTAATGTTTTTTGGGAAAAATCTTTTCTTTAACAAATAGACTAAAGAGGATGAGAAAAGGAGATTGGTACTACTAAAAATGAATATCACATCAAATGTAATAAAACTGAAGGGAAAATGATAAGATCAGATAAATGGGAGGGAAAACATTAAGGAAGGAAAACAGAGAAGAGAAAAATAGGGTCAAGGAAAAAGAAAAAAAGAGGTGGAAAAAGTTGGTTAACACAGAAATTCTTCGGGGTCAAACCACAAAGCGAATCTCCATTCTTATTAGCCACACACACACACACACACAAAAACCACATACATTCACAGTAAACAGAAAGTATTTGTCATTTAAATGTAAATCATCTGCACAACCTCACCAACATTGCCTGATGATGAGAATTAATATCGAAACATAGAAATTTCCATGTCGCAATGTAAAATTGACATAACCATATAATTATATATATATATATATATATATATATATATATATATATACATAGATATATAAATATATATATATATAATTATATGGTTATGTCAATTTTTTTGAAAAACTGAAAAATCAGTTATTTTAAATCGCCTATAGATAAGGCATTTCCAAATGAAATATATATATATATATTTTCAAACTTACGAACAGGGTATTTTTACGATCGCGCAAGTGAAATTTTCAAAATTCGTGAGGAGTTATTCAACAATTTCATACATATTAGGTTCATACAAACTAGAAAGAAATAAGTGAAATGAGAAAAGACGACTAATAAAAACTGACACGCTGCTGATTTAGTAACGGTAACAGGGCCAGGGAAAACAAATAACCTTCTTAAAGTGCCTGTTTCTTTAAGAAAGAGCTTGTTTTTTAACACTGGTTCTAACAATTATTTAAATTGGTAGAACCAGCGTTACATTGGTACGTTGAATTACTCTAGGGCTTAATTTCTGAATATTTCCCTTTCAAGAAACCTGGAAACTACGCAGTGCTTTATTCGTTGAATTGGGGTCAGGCGAAAAGGGTCTCGGGGGCCAGTTCAAGATAGAAAGGGACCACATTAACGACACCCTTGTGACTTGTCATATCTTTCCAAGCTAATTAAAAAAGTTGGCGCAGTTGCTAAGTCGGCTTTAATGTTGGCTCTCTATGTTGGGCTCAATTTGTATTTGAATCTGTATATAGTCTACTAATCATCCGGGTACTGAACGTCAAATCTACATCTGGTTTAGTGTTTGTTATATTTATCTTGTGATTCTTGACAAAATTCGGTAAAAAAATCTGAAACGGTTAACAGTCCTGACCTGGAAACTCGATTTTAATCTTCTTTCCTACCGCGGTAAAGTACTTCCAGTTGATTTTTAAAAATTCGTTTATCCCTTGCAAGGCGGATTCAGTCAGTTAAGTGTCATACGTGTTACACGCTTGGACGATCATGTCTCTTTCGAGACATGACTGACTGGGCAGAAGATTATCCCGCAGTAGGTTACCAATGATTTCTGTGGTAGACTGGTTGCCGACTAAGGCTATAGAACCCAACCTGTCTTGCCATTTAACTCATAACTGGCGGGAGAAGAGAGAGATTATATTACATTATTATATTAAGTATAATTAGTGAGGGATCAGTTTATTACTTCATAACAATAGAAAATCGATTCCCCATTTATAGCCAGTAGAAGTTTTAATTATGTTTCCAACTATTATATTCAGTCAGTCATTTAGGTGCCATACGTGATACACGCTTGGGCGATCATGTCTCGGGAGAAGCATGACTGACTGGGCAGAAGATTATCCCGCAGTAGGTTGTCATTACTTTCTGCGGTAGACTCGTTGTCCACCAAGTCTACAGAACCCAATCTCTCCTGTTATTTAACCCATAACTGGAGGGAAAAGATGGATTAATACCTTTCAGAAGGGTATTTAAGCGTAAGTGAATGCAAATGGATTCAACTAGAATTCGAACTCGGTTCCCCGATTTCTCGTTCCGAGCCGACGAGAGAGAATTTTTTTTTTTAATCCTTTCACCCCAAGAAAAGTAGGAATGCTACTAGTACGTATAGGGGTTACATAGTGTGAAAGTGGGAGAAAAGACTGGGTACAGGAGTATTGAAGAAAGAAGATGGAAAACTGACATTTCATTTAAATCTTTGCTGATCGCAATTATCAGAGGAAGCGATTAAACTGGATTTAGTTCCACAGACGGAAGGTGAGAGAAAAAATGATGGATTAGAATTAGCGGTTATATTTAACTATGTTTTTGTCGCTCCAAGCAAGGCATTTTACTCCTACTGTTTTGCAGGGGTTTCATAGGACGAAAGTTATGAGAATGAGTGACAGGTTATAGGGGTTGTCAGGAAGTGGATAAGAGAAGGGTGAAAATACTGATGAGAGTGGAGTGGACAGAGAAAGGAGCACGAGAAAGAGTGGAGGTCGGTTAGTGAGATAGGAGATGACTATTGACTTTGCATTTGAATTCTTTGAGATTGTAGCTGTCGGGGAAAAAGTAAATGGAAGGGAATTCCACAGGCGGGAAGTGCGAGAAAAGTGCTGATGAAGTAGAATTTGCATTTACAATTTACTACTTTTACAGTAAAAGGCTGGGACCTAGTTGCTAATCTTATGGCTCGAGTAAATTTATATATAGGGGTCACCAGTGAGCTAAGTTCATCGGAGCAGAAGCCGTGAACGAAATTTGTAGAAATGACACAGGGAAGCCATATTGCATCGGTGAGAAAGTAAAATGGTAAAAGTGTGGGAACTGGAAACCATTCTTGCAGCACGCTTAAATTCATGTGGCCGTGGCACTAAAAAAAACCTCGTCAGAGTGTGAGCAAAATCAGAATTCAGGAGGAATACAATTAATAATCAGGTATCAAATAGACGGAAGATTGAACTTTCATTGAAATATTTCAAATTGTATTTGAATGAAATCGGAAGAACTGCGAGCAAAAAACAATTATTACATCATTAATTCAGACAATAAGTTTTTTTTTTAGTTTTTTTATTATATTTTAATCGTTTCACCCGAAGAAAGGCGGTACCGCCACTGACGTGCAGGGGGCTACATAAGAGTAAAAGTTTAGATAGAAGAAAAGTGAAGACGGATGTCAAAGAAAGGGCAAGAGACAGATGGAAACAGATGTGAAGATAGTTGCCAAGGTAGGGAGAAAGGAAAAGAACAAAATATACAGGGTGATGTAAAAAGGACTGGAGTCAAGTGGATAAGAGATGAGAATTGACATTGCATTTAAATTCCGGGAAGTTGTAGCCGTCAGGAAAACAAGTATATAGAAGTGAGTTCCACAGGCGGGAAGTGCGAGAAAAGATGATGGAGTAGAATTCTCCACGGCATTATTTGGTTGTTCTAACTGTAAATGGGTGAGACTTTATTGCCAGTCTAGGTGCACAAGTAAATTCTTGTGGCTGGTGCACCAGGGACTTAAGTCAGAAGCCAAGAAAATATTTGCAGAATAGACAGACGGAAGCCACATCCCGCCAGTGAGAAAGTGGCTGGAGACAAACTGCCAAGTCGGGACCTATCACATTACAGATTTTATTTTGGAGCCTGTTGAGAACACTGAGATGAACAGCAGGGGTACCTGAACATATATGACAACAGTATTAAAAAAAACTCGAGATTCCCAATTAATAAGGATTGGCATTACGTGAAATACATAAAACGCCGCCAACAAAATATAATGCCACTATTTGCTGTTAGTAAAGTTGATCACCGATGTTGAGTAACATCGGCTATAATTGTACCTAAAATAGTCATTTCTACATAGCTCGATTACGGCCTTATCACTAGTTCTGGTCCCATCACCAAAGTTAAGTAAAGTTGCGAAGGTAGAGAGAAAAGAAACATATACAGGGTGATGTAGAAAGGACTGGAGTCAAGTGGATAAGAGATGGGTATTGACATTGGATTTAAATTCCTGGAGGTTGTAGCTGTCAGGAAAGCAAGTATACGGAAGGGAGTTCCACATAATGTTATGACTATTGTTTTGATGAGCCTTCCCCTATGGAACCATGAATTCAGGAATTTAAACGTAGTACTAGATTAGCTGTTAGGTCTCATTATTTCCCTAAAGAAATTGCAAAATGCAACTGTAAGTTTTATCTTTACAGTTTCTTTTTCCATGCCATTCCTGTGCCTGTTCTATAAATATTTTCAGTATCATCATTGTGAAGTGCTTCCCTCTTTGGTACACCGACTAAATAATCCTAAGCGTTGTAGTAAATTCACAGCTAGGTCTAATAACTTTGGAATTGATGTCATGACTCTCAAACAGATTCGTCTATTTATTATCTCATAGCTGCCTTGCATTTTAAGAAAGATATTTTCACTGTTGCTTTAATCCCGAAGTTTTCTTCTCTTAGATTGGTTGCAGTTAATTGTCCGGTCTAACTTGTTATTTAGCCCAAGCTGGGCCGGACGTCAAGCAGGATAAACACGTATCTAAATCTAAACTTATTTATAAATGGAACTGTGTGTGTGCCCGTTACCTATAGACTCTGAAACGGCTGAACCTATTTTCTTGAAAATTTACACAGTTGTACGTCTGCGAGTGTTCTTAGCTAGGTTTTGTGTCGAGATACCCCGATAAATATCGAAAATCGATAATCGAAAAAATCGAGTTATAGAATGAGTGGTCCGATTTTAATCAAATTTGATATATTCATAGACAAAGACATAAACGATATTCAGAAGTTTCAAGGTTGCAGTTCTTACAATAGTGCAGAAAATCGATAATATATATATATATATATATATATATATATATATAAACGGCAAGATATTTGTGTGTATGTCTGTTTATCTGCCTGTATGTCTGTCATTTTTTCAGCCCTTTTATTTTAGTTTTTGCTTCGGGTTTGGTTCTAAGTAGGTATAATTGTAGTTCTTAGTCTCAGCCATGATACCATTTACTCAGAGGAATTATTTAGCCTTCAATATTCAGTTTATGACAAAAAAGACTTATTTGATATCGATACCAGGAAATCAAAATTTGTCTTACATCCATTCATCTTTCTTTCAGTCTACGGTTTCGCTTTAACTGGAAACAACTATTGAATTTTAGTCTTTCCTGCCAAAGTCCAAAGAGTCTGAGCTCCAGGACCATGGATTAGTTTTAAAGCTTTCATTACACCCGAGCAACGCCGGGCTATACTACTAGTTTAAGGATATGCGAAAATCGGATGGAACCCGGCACAGTAATTCAATTTTCCTGGCCAATGACTGATACGCTAAAATGCAAAACAATTGTAGCATGAATATGGCCATGTTTAATAATTAAAATGTTACTAACTATGACGTTCGGGTCAAATTTATGACTGCGTAACTTGAAATGCTTTATCTGCAAAAGATATTTTATTTAGCACAGACCTAAAATAATTGTTTTATTGCCGACATTCGAGATTTGACAGGATAATTTGATTGCTGGAAAAAATCTCTCTCCTTCTCTCTCTCTCTCTCTCTCTCTCTCTATATATATATATATATATATATATATATATATATAAGAGATTGAATCAAGTACAATTCAGTTATAGATCAGAATCAGACAGAATGATGAAATAAATAATACGAGGAAACGTTTATCAATTTAAAATGATTAACTTTAATTAAAGTTTCATCAGAGAGTGATATTTGGAGAAAAGGAAGAATGAAACATATGATAATATAAAGAACAAATAGAAAACGTTTATCAATCTAACATGTTTCGCTTTTATTAAAGCTTCATCAGAGAATGAGATATGAAGAAAAAGAAGAAAAAATATATGATAAGATAAAGAACAAATAAAAAACGTTTATCAATCTAACATGTTTCACTTTTATTAAAGCTTCATCAGTAAAATGAGATATGAAGAAAAAGAAGAAAAAATATATGATAAGATAAAGAACAAATAGAAAACGTTTATCAATCTAACATGTTTCACTTTTATTAAAGCTTCATCAGAGAATGAGATAAGGAGAAATAAAGAAATATGCATCTTATTCATGTGCCGTGTCCCTTCAAGAGGTAGGCAAACATGGACTTCCATTTGGCTCTGTCTCTTGTCGCTCTCAATAACTTTTTTTAAATCATATCACCCCAAGCAAGGCGGTAACGCCACTGATGCGCAGGGGGCTACGTAAGAGTAAAAGATTGGGAAAGAGAAAGCCGGAAACTGCATCCTAAACAGGAAACAAGGGATGACCCTCTTCACCTGTTCAATAGACGAGGGTGGAGTGTGGACTTATCTCTTCGTATCTCTCCGACATCCATTTGCTCAGACCTAACAAGTACGTATCGCTCTTCTTCCCTCTGTGTCATTTTTTCTCTATCCGATCTGTGAGTATTAAATTATCCAGGCCTTTCTTCATCATTATGTCTCCCAGTTTTTTCTCATTTACATCCTCTACAACACATCATTGTTGCATGCGGGCTTCGTCCATGGTATCCTCAGCATCCTTCTGTAAAACCACATTTCTGCTGCCTCAATCCTCTACTTCATCCTAGAGAAGATCGTCCAACATTCACTTCTAAACAGAAGGACAGATATCACATAGCAATCCAGCACTCTTTTCTTTGTTTCTAATGAGATTTTCCTGTCCTTCAGTAGTCTGGTTAGCTTCTGAAATGCGTTTTTGGCCATTCCAATCCGACTTTGGATCTCCATGTCGCACCTTTCATCCTCTGTCAAAAAACTTCTCAGGTATTTGAACTTTGTTACTTGTTTTATTTTAGATTCTCCGACTTGCAGTTTGCGTATTGGTCTTTTTTTTTTTTTTTTTTTTTGCTGATGACCATACACTCAGTTTTCTTGGGGTTCATACTCAGTCCTTTCTTCTCACTTTCTTTTGCTACTTTCTGTAGAAGATCCTGTATTTTCCTTTCCGTGTCTACCATCAGCACCGGGTCATCTGCGTATTGTTGAGGTTGTGGCCGCCAATGTCGAATCCTGGCAAGGCTTATATTTCTTTCATATGTGCTTTGGTCGAAAAGATCGGCTGAGAAAAGACGCTTGTTTTACGCCTCTTTTTATTTTGCCATATCTGCTTGGTTCACTCCCTATCCGTACACAAGAGGTTTGCTGCCTATATAGATTCTCGATTATCCTTACGTCTTTTCCAAAAATGTCGAGGTTGTCGGGCATACCTATCAAGTCTATGTGTCGTACTCTGTCTAATGCTTTTTGCGTAGTCTATAATGCAGAGATAACGTCCTTCTGCATTTGTATTGATCGTTCAGTTAGCATTCTGACCACGAATATCGCATTTCTCGTCCTGGTATCTTTAACGAACCCACATTGTTCTTGCCCTATCTCTGGGCTGATTCTGCTCATGTTTGGCTGAACAGAGCGTTCATCAATAAAGGATAGAATAAAGAACAAATAGGAAACGTTTATCCATTTAACATGCTGACACAAAAGCACACACTGACACACATTATCATTTAAATCCCACATCGAGATATTTTGTTGGTAAAATTAGCCATAATTCATCGATAAAGAGCAGGGATCAGTTTATATATTGATTATAATAGAGAATCAATCTCCCTAATGTATATCATATAGTAACAACAGTCCATGATGGTCATAAAGTAAGGGATTCAATGTAATGTTGGCAACGTTCCTGGATATAGAGTATCCTCTTGGCATCTGTTGACCATGTCCGTCATAGTATATGGATATAGAGTATCCTCGTCGCACGTAATCTGTTCAATGAAACAACACCAAAGAGCAGAACTCGAATCAGACACTCTCCAGAATCGGATTTGAACTTCAAATCTCGGAAAAATATGGTCGCCTTTTATACACGTCGCATTGGATATTTTGAGCTTCCTGATTGGCTAAGCCTTCTATTTGTGAACTATAAAATGGGATGACTCATAGAGGTCTGAGCAGAGTATATATAACCCAAAACGTCCAACAAATTTTAATTACAACATACAAACGTACAGAATGTAATATTTACTGTTATTTTTTTTATTTAAGTTTGGGATCAGTTGATTTCTTGGAATAGGGAATGAACGCGTAGTCTTTCCATGAATTTGGAACACCACAGATAATATTATCGTTTGTTTAACAAGTCGAGTGTACGGGAAACATGATCAACCAATATACTTTGCTCTCTGTCTGTCTGTCTGTCTGTCTGTCTGTCTGTCTCTCTCTCTCTCTCTCTCTCTCTCTATATATATATATATATATAGTACTGTGAATAAGTATTAGGACAAAAATATTTTATCTTCTATGAGACATATTGACAGGAAAATAAACAATTTAACTAAAGTCATTTTATTTTATTTACTCAACAAGTCCTTTTTTAAGAAAAAATCCTTGTTACAAAATAAATTTAATATTTAGTATAATTGCTTTTTGCATTGATCAAAGCCTTCATTTTGTCAGGCATTGACGTTACAAGCTTCTTCAATGTATCCAATGGTATCTTCTGCCAAGCAGCTTGTATTTGTTCCCAAAGTGTGTCTTGCAAAGTAACATTAGATTTATCATGGTTTTTTTGTCCAAATTATCCCGTAGATGTTAAACAGGATTGAGATAAGGGCTTTGTGGGGGCCAATTCAAATTCCGAAGCCTTCCTTTCTCTTCCTTTTTAGTTAAATAATTCATACAAAGGTTTGGCTTTTCAGCCTGTATTTGTATTTCAGTGAGATTTTTAGGAAAAACAATAATGTTCTAATACTTTTGCACGCTACCGGTAGTGGGCAAAAGTGTTAGGACAGGGGTGATTTTAAACTTTATTTTGATGCCTCATAAAAGATAATATAATTGTCCTAATACTTTTGCACGGTACTGTGTATATATATATATATATATATATATATATATATATATATATATATATATTTGTGTGTGTGTGTGTGTGTGTGTGTGTGTGTGGTTGTGTTTGCAGTAATTAGACTGTTGTCATTATTATTGCTGCCATATTTACAACGTTTGGACCGTTGTCCGCTCCGCTTTTCTTTAGGTGATTAAAATTTTGAACTGAACCTTTTATTTTGTTTATCGTGTTAAGTTCGTAATTCGTAAAGTCTCTTAAACACAAACCTTTAAGCGCTATATTAAGCGGCCTAAGCACATTAATGATATTTTCCAAAATTTTACCAATCATTTTGATCTCTTTTTCTCAGTGGAGCAACTTTCAATGCGTTGGTGACGCTTTGTTTTCAGATTATGGATAATTTATATTATGCTATAAATGTATTTTTTTCATCTTTTCTTGAAGATTAGGATTTAACCAGTTACGTGCCATTTGTGAGACACGCTTGGGCGATCATGTCTAGAAAGAAACATGACTGATTGGGCAGAAGATTTTCTCCTAATAGTTTTCCATTTCTCTCTACCATAGAGCGGTTGCTAACGAAGGCTATATAATCAATCTGTCCAGATATTTAACACACGCTGTACAGATATCTAACACACGCCTGACGGGAAGTGGATGTGTGTTGTGGTGCAGTGGATATCGGCTCGGAACGAGAAATCGGGGAACCGAGTTCGAATTCCAGTTGAATTCCTTGCATTCACTTACGCGCAAATACCCTTGGGAAAGGTATTAATCCGTCTCTTCCCTCCAGTTATGGGTTAAATAATAGGACAGATTGGGTTCTATAGCCTTGGTTGGCAACCAGTCTACCGCAGAAAGCAATGGCAATCTACTGCGGGATAATCTTCTGCCCAGTCAGTCATGTCTCGAGACATGATCGCCCAAAGCGTGTATCGCGCATGGCACTTGACTGACTGACTGACGGGAAAAGGTAATTTGCACGTAAGCGAATGCAATTAATTCAACTAGAATTTGAACTTGGCTCTCCGATTCCTCGTTTGGAGCCAATATCTACTCCACCATGACGGTTAGGATTAGCTTGAAATATTTCCCGTTAAACTAGTCCTCTACAAAACCTTATGGTTTCTCGTTTCTTAGTGGGGACTTTTGAAAAGTTCCACAGATTCTTTTAACATTAATATGTTAATACTTAGATCACTGGTGCCCCCTAAATACGAATTTGCACGAGATACTAGATTAGCAACTAGATCCCACCCTTTTACAGTGAAACCGATAAAATGCAGCCGTAACTTCTACTCCAACAGTTTCTTTCCTCGCACTTCCCGACTGTGGAATTCTCTTCCAAACGATTGCTTCCCCGATGGCTACAATCTCCAGGAGTTTAAATGTAAAGTCAATACACACCTCCTAACACACTAACTCGCTCCCATTCTATCAAGCACTCTTCCCATCTGCCCGACCCTCATCCTCGCTATCCTTACTCATCTGTCACCTTTCTCCTGACATTCACTATGTCTATCCACTCCTTCTCTTTACCTTCCCCTATGTAGCCCCATGCGCAATAGTGGCAGTGGAATGCCTTGCTTGGGGTGAGATGATTAAAAAAAAATATATAAGATAGAAGTTGTCTTGACGTATTGAATCGTTGGAATTTTTTCGCAGTTCTAGAAGTAGATAATTAGGAAAAAGAAGTCGTTTCAATTCCTCATCTGTTTCCTCTTCATTTTCTCTTGAAATCTCATTGGATGTGACAGCAGGCTCTTCCTATTCATTTTCTTCAGCTTCAGTGTTTTGCTGATTAATTAGATTATCCGATAATATTCTCATGCCACTCAGTTTGTAATCTGTTTTTGTACAAAGCCAAAGTAATTGCTAGGTGCATTGCACGAGTCAAACGCTGCTGATTCTCAGATAAGACTTCTTTTTCCAAAGTTGAACACGATATCAGAATCGAGGTCAAAAACTAACCTCATTCATACAACATCAATAATTTTGACACTATTAAGACTTAACCAAACCTAAGAACTAATATTTGTGTTTGTAATGCATATTGGTATTTATGTACGCAAATTGACCAAACATGGCACATAACCTGGCCTATTCACTAATAAGTGTTTCAAAATGATTTACCAGTTCGTATCTTTTCTTAAAGAAAATCCTTGCCATTTTTCTCTGAAGAGTTAGCGTTAGCTTATATTTGTTTTGCCACTTTCGCTTCAATAAACTTGAAGCAATAAAACTAAAACTGTCGTTGAGTCGATTAAAGGTTCAGCAGGAGCAACCAAATCGTCGTCGTCCTGCGGCCATGGCCGAGACAGAACTCACTACACTCGTCTAGTATTCCCTGTGCATTTGGAACCCTGGCGCAGTTATAGCGAAATTCATAATCTTGTCAAATAGCTGAATACTTGATGCTTCGCTAGGGCTACCAAGGGTGTTTTTATTGTGACACCAACACTGGAGGGTCCATCCCGTTATTTAACCCATAACTGGAGGGAAGTGATGGATTAATACCTTTCCCAAGGGTACCAGTACTTAAGTGAATGCAGGGTACTCAACTGGAATTCGAACTCGGCTCCTGATTTCTCTTTCCAAGCCGACATCCACTTCACCACAACGCACATCCGTCACTGAACGTTTACAGCGCTTAGACTTCCAAAGCGGTCACCCATCTAAATTTAAGTGAATGCAGGGTACTCAACTGGAAGTCGAACTCGGCTCCTGATTTCTCTTTCCAAGCCGACATCCACTTCACCACAAAGTACATCCGTCACTGAACGTTTACAGCGCTTAGACTTCCAAAGCGGTCACCCATCTAAATTTAAGTGAATGCAGGGTACTCAACTGGAATTCGATCTCGGCTCTGATTTCTCTTTCCAAGCCGACATCCACTTCACCACAAAGTACATCCGTCACTGAACGTTTACAGCGCTTAGACTTCCAAAGCGGTCACTCATCTAAATTTAAGTGAATGCAGGGTACTCAACTGGAAGTCGAACTCGGCTCCTGATTTCTCTTTCCAAGCCGACATCCACTTCACCACAAAGTACATCCGTCACTGAACGTTTACAGCGCTTAGACTTCCAAAGCGGTCACCCATCTACGTACTGACCAGGCTCAACGTTGCTTAACTTCGGTGATCGAACAAGAACCGGTGTATTAAATGTGATATGCCGTAAGCAACCAAATAGAAAATGACATAAAGAATACAAAACTTGGAACTTTGTTGGTAGGAACGATAATAAAAGTAAGTCTTGAATAGTATGATTCGACTATCGGCCTTAGAACTGGGACGCGTAATAGTCGTTAAGGTAGCAGTGTTCCTAGACCGACGCTCGTCTAATTTAGGCCCACTCTCAGGGCGATCTCCTCAGGCTACTCCTTCTCGCCTCTTGTGAGGGTAAGTATAAGTAATGGTTGGAAGAGTTCGTTCCGTCTGTCGGTGATGCCCCCCCCCCCATAACATTTGTCTTGATAAGTGATTCCCATATACTAGGAAATTCACCCATGTGATGCTAGTGATGTCAGAGTTAGACGAACTGTCGAGGACCCGGTTAAAGGTCCATTAAGAATAACGCAAAAAGAACCAAATAAGAAAATACGAATATATATTAAATACGGAAAGAATAAAATACTTGGAACTTGGTTAGTAGGAACGATAATACGAGTAAATGTGGAATACTACGATTCGAGCCTCGGCCTTAGAACTGGGATTCGTAATGGTTGTTAAGGTAGACGGCTACAACCTCTAGAAATTTAATGCAAAGTCAATACTCATCTACTAACCACTGGACTCTACCTCTCTCCCCACCCCTGTATAACCTTCCCTTTCTCTCCACCTATGTATCTGTCATCGCACCTGCTTTCTATTGTTCCTTTCTAACTAGTCTGTACTCCTCACTCTTTTCTAATTAATCTTTTTACATTTATGTAGCCCCCTGCACATCAGTGGCGTTTCCACCTTGCTCGGGGTGAAATGATTAAAAAAAAATGTTTGTAGACCGATTCTCGGTTAATTTCGGGCCGCTCTGAGAGCGCCCTCCTCACCTCTTGTGAGGGGAGGTATAAGTAATGTTTGGAAGTGTTCATTCAGTCTGTCGGTGATGCCGCCATGACAATAAATAAAGCCAGCAAAGGCGAAGAGTTCTGCAATTTTTCTCTTTCAGGGTGTTTCGATGATAAAAATGATGTTAATATTTTTAACTTTTACCCGCATCTGTTCGTTCTTCGAATCAAAGATGCCATATTCTGCAAGGCATTTAAGCAAAGAAATATTCATGCTGTTAAGCTTCCACAACACTTTATCCTATTGTTAATATTTTAAACCAAGAGTCGGCAACCTTTGTCCCCGCGGACCACAAACGGTTGAGGAAGGATTTTATCTGGCTCGCTAACTTAACACCTGGACTCGATCTAATTTTATTTGTGTAGCAAGGGGTAGAAAAAATATTAGTTGGAATTATTCGACATAGAATGCCACGAATTTCATAAATCGAAATTTAATTCCGAATTAACAAATGAATACAAAGAGAAGCTTGTTTTGTCAAGAGAAAAATATATAATCTTATTGAATAATTCGAAAATGATGGCATCATTATTTAGAAGTACATATGAAGAACTATTTTCTTCTAAAATGAAGTATACTAAAACTCAGTTAAGAACAAGGTTGATTGATAACCACCTGGATGATATTTTGTTCCCGTCATCTCCTGATGTGGAGAAGTTCTCGAAAGATAAGTAGAAACAAGTGCCTGATTAAATTAAATGATTTGCTATTTTTTAACTGCATTTCGTTTGTAGTATTGAATTTGAATATACACTTTTTTTAGTTGCTATGCTATTATTCTTGCAGCAAAATAAGGAAAGCTTGTTTAAATGATATAACATTAACTTTCTTGTTCTTTGTTTAATCATGCAGACCTTGCTAGCTTTCTGGGTGAAGCGGTCTGAGGTCAAGACAATTTATTATATTAGGTTGTTACAAAAATAATTGCCGCTAGAAGTGTCTTTGTCGTGGATTCCGGTTGAGGAACCGCACAAAATATGGAACAACAAAAATAGATATGAAGACAGAAAAAGTAGGTTATATTGAACGTAATATACAAACTTGAACTCAGGTTAGTAAATCCAGGATACTATTAGTAAGAAATAAATATATACAAGTCTTGAAGTAAAGTCGTGGAAATAGTATATCCAGGTATATTATTTTAACTGAGTGGAGCTCAGAGCTAATCTGGTCTTTGGGTAACTTCGGTATCTCACGGAACTCTCCGATAATGGTAACGGATCTCTACGATTATTCTCAAGTGCAACTACAGTTTCTCTTTTCTCTATGGCATGATTATATATACATTCAGTCGAATTCATTACCATATACAAAAGGGAGAGATCCAACAACGGTTCTATTTTGAAAAGCCTTTTTAATATAATATTCAAGGTTTATATTAAGTGAATTTAAGATTTGAATAATAATTCTTGTGTGAACTTTAATAATTTTTATCTTATTTTAGGATAGAATTATTTTTGAAGCATAAAAGGGTTAAATATGAACGTGACAAAACATGATCTTCGTTTAGTTTTGTTGCATGAGTTCAAACTTGGGTAGAATGCCTCCCAAAACTTCTGCCAATATCAACAGAGCATGGAGAGATAGAGCCACTCGTAAACGGACGATACGAACACGGTTCGAGAAATTCTGTAAATATCTCGATTGTGATGAATCCCCCAAATATTTTCAAAAGCCAAATTTTATCTGCAAAAGAATATGGGATCTGTCTGGTGATTTGCGATTGGTGTTATCCTCTATAACTTTCTGTAATCCAATGAGAGCATTAATGGAGAGTGTTACTGCAATCATTTCGGTGAAATGCATGCAAGTATGAAAAAAAGGCCTGCATTGGTGAATCAATGTGATCCAATTCTGCTCCACGGTAATGTAGTCACAGACTTGGGATATGAGACTTTACCATATTCTTCATATTCTACTGGCTTACGGCCTATCATGTTGAATACACCTGTTCTCGCTCGATCACCGAAGTTAAGCAACGTTGAGCCTGTTCAGTACTTAGATGGGTGACCTCTAGGGAATACCAGGTGCAGTGGATATCGGCGCGGAAAGAGAAATCGGTGAGCCGAGTTCGAATTCCAGTTGAATACCCTGTATTAACTTAAGCACTGGTACCCTTGGGAAAGGTATTAATCCGTCTCTTCCCTCCAGTTATGGGTTAAATAACAAGGACTTGGGGACCCTGCCTTTAAAAACAAAATCCCAATGAATCTTGATACTCGAAAAGAAAAAAGTATTACTAGCAATAAATAAATAAAATTTAGTTGGAAATAAATGACGCGCGGAGGTTGATATGCCATAAAAACAAAACAGCCAGCCAACCGATCATATCCTACTGACCTTTCACCCTCTGATTATCATTTTGTATGCGCATTTTTAAATGATAAAACCTTTAGATCTAAACCAGAGGTAGAATCAGCTTTTAAGATTTTGTTGCATCACAGCTAGTAACATTTTATGAAAGGAGGAGGTGCATAGATGCTCAAGGCACGTATTTTGCCCAATTTCACCATTTCTACATTTATTTTTGCAACCACTTAATATAATAAGACATGTATATATTTATTTCTTACTAATAGTATTCCTGGATTTACTACCTCTGCGTTCAAGTTTGTATATTACGTTTAATATAACCTACTTTTCTATCTTCATTCCAAATAATTGCCTTTCTCTGATAGAATGCTTTGATTTGTGGTCCACTCTCTACAAAAGTTTGCCAGTCCCTGCTTTAAGCACTTGGCTTCATGTTTACGTTTTATACTAAAAGTTTCAAACACTTGAATTTTTTCATTCTAATTATTTTAAAAGATATATACACGTATGTACATTTGAAAAACTAGAATATGTAAGTCTTTAAACGACACATGCCCACTGTGTCTATATGAAATACTATACATCATTACATTTCTTAAAAATAATTATCTGTTAAATAAACGTAATGAAATTAATGTCTTCTGTAAGCATTGCAAAATATTAATCTTTGAATATGTTTAATAATTCTTTATAAAAGAATATAGATTAACTTAAATGTATCCGGTAATTTGTTTTGTATTTTGATATAATATTAATTTAATAGATATCAAAATTTATTCAAGTTATGAATATATGAAGAATTGAGGAAAAATGCACTCTGAACCAAATAAAAATAGTTTAATCATACCAAAAGCCCATTTAAGTCATGTCATAAATTTTAAAAAAGTGTTTATTTGCTTTCTTTTTGTTTTTGAAATAGCGGAGATGCATAGAAATCTCAGAGAATTACATTTGTAGCTAATAATGTATATACTTACATTTTCAAATTTCAAATCGGCCCTCATTAAATAAACAAATTATACAGACCCATAAAATCTAAATTTTCTGTCTCACCCACTCCATATCAACTCTTTAAATAGCAAACACATTTTTTTCTAAATTCAAATCCTTTTCACCATAGTTATTGAACATTGTCTGATGACGAGATAAATCTGGAAACATAGAAATTTCCGTGTCGCAATATAAATTAGATTAATTTTAAATAAAAACAAATTTAATTGTATTTGGCTTTACGGTCTATGTGGTATTGAAAACTTTTTTTTTAAATGTAAATGATGAAGGACTCGCGATTCTAAAACTGTTGATTCTTTTCATCTGGAGATATTAACGTTTGGAAATTATTGGTTATTTCCGCAACCTAGGGATCGACCTTCCGGTATTTTCACGCGATTTATAATAATTATATTTTCTATTTAGTAAACGTACAAACAGGGATATTTTACGAACGCGCGACTGGAGTTTTGCCAGATTTAAATGCCATACATGATACACGCTTGGGCGATCATGTCTCGAAAGAGACATGACTGACTAGGCAGAAGATTATTCCGCAGTAGGTTGCCATTACTTTCTGCGGTAGACTCGTTGTCCACCAAGTCTACAGAACCCAATCTCTCCTGTTATTTAACCCATAACTGGAGGGAAAAGATGGATTAATAAGTTTCAGAAGGGTATTTACGCGTAAGTGAATGCAAATGGATTCAATTGGAATTCGAACTCGGTTCCCTGATTTCTCATTCCGAGCCGACGATTGCTTTCTGCGGTAGACTGGTTGACAACCAAGGCTATAGAATCTAATCTGTCCTGTTATTTGACCCATAACTGGAAGGAAGAGACGGATTAATACCTTTCCCAAGGGTATTTGCGCGTAAGTGAATGCAAGGAATTCGTCTGGAATTCGAACTCGGCCCCCCGATTTCTCGTTCCGAACCGATATCCAATGCACCACAGCGCACATACTTTTGCCAGAGTTAGCAAGAGTTTTAATTGTTATAACGTTTGTTGTTGTTGTTTTTTTAATGGTTTTACTGATAAAATATATTTCATCATACATTTTCTTTTGCCTCAAAGTGGATGCAGACAGAGCGTTGATAAGCATGAAGAATTTGTCATTTAACAGAGCAGATTCATGCTGACTTCCAAGTTTCCCAAGGAGGCCGTTACGATGTTCTCACTCGTCAAAATTCATCATTGGCAAACCATCCCCGACAACTAAGAACATCATAACGGTGTCCTTACAAAACTTCGAAGTCGTCATGAACTTGCTCGGTTAAAGTGAAAAATTATTTTTGCTTATATAAAGTACTGTGCAAAAGTATTAGGACAAGAACTATTTTATCTTTTATGAGGCATCAAAATAAAGTTTAAAATCACCCCTGTCCTAATACTACCGGTCTACAGGTTGTGTGCAAAAGTATTAAGACAGGGATGATTTTCCTAAAAAACTAACTGAAATTTAAATAGAAGGTGAAAAGCCAAGTAAATTGCTAATAAATATTGATTATTTAAAACTATGTGTAAAAGTTATGTATTAAAAAGATGTTATATTTAATTTTTGCTATTTTCTATTAAACAAGTTATTTTGAAACTACTCATTATTCTATTATCCTTGGATATGACTGACTTTTTTCTTATTCCCCCTTCTCGAATTGATAAATCTAATGTTACTTTGCAAGACACATTTTGGGAATAAATACAAGCTGCTTGACAGGAGATATCATTAGAAACATCGAAGAAGCTTGGGATGTCAATGCCTGACAGAATGAAGGCTGTGATCAAAGAAAAAGACTATTATACTAAATATTAAATTTATTTAGTAACAAGTATTTTTTTTTGTTGAAGCATTTGTTGAGTAAATCAAATAAAATTACTTTAATAAATTGTTTTTTTTCTGTCAGTACGCCTCATGAAAATAAAATATTACTTGTCGTAATACTTTTGCATAGTACTGTCTATATATATATATGTATATATATGTATATATGTGTGTGTGTGAGAGTGTGTGTGTGTGTGTGTGTGTGTGTGTGAGGAGGGCGTATTTGTATAATAAAATGAAAAAATATAACCACAAAATGCCCTCCTAAATCAGGTAGTGTCTCTTACTAAAAGTACTAGACTGTTATATTATATTGTCCTTCTATATGGCAACGAATGCTGAACAATTTCCTCAAAAATGTATGGGAAACTCAAATCGATATGTGCGGCTCTACAGAAGGGTACTGAGGATACCATGAACAGAAGATATGAGCAACAGCACTATTTTCGAGCGGATGCAAACGAAAAGAAAATACATAACTTCAGGAAGAGACAGCTGAAGTTTCTGGGACACACAATGAGGAAGGAATCTTGGGGAATCTAAAACTCACGGGGCAGATAGAAGGAACAAGAGACAGGGAATAGCAACGCTTGACTTAGTTGATGAACTTGAGGTTGAGAATTGCAAGTGTGTTAAGAGCGACAAGGGATAGGGTTAAGTGGAGGTTCATGATCTATAACGTCCTGAAAGGACACGGCACATAACGAGAAAAATTTGCTTTTTTGCTTTTATTCCTCCATGATTTTGACGTCCCCAGTAACCAGTTAATATTTTGGTGCGTCACTTTTGCTGACAACCATAAATGCTGTTTTTTTTTGTCATTATTGTATTTTTACGGTAATTTTTAAGAATATGCTTTCTAGTTCTGCCACAAACACAATGTCCCCCATGTATCGTCAAACATGTCTTTTTCTCTTCTTCGTGCCGTATCTTGTTAAGACGCGCGCAGTCATGAATTTTTACCATTTTTTGCATTTGTAAAGAGGAAGTTCCGCTTCGACAGCTTTTTACTCAAAACTATTTCTTTGCGGAACAGACTCCCGAGAGGATGCTTTCTGTAGCACTTGTTTTAACTTCTTCAAGTCTAGTGTTAATAGATATCTCTCGTACTTTTTATCATGATATGTAGTTATTAATCTTTCCTCCCGACCCCATACACCATTAAAAAACTCACTCAGTAATCCTCTATATTGAGAGGCTCTTTAACATCTTATTGAGTGAATTTAACTAACAAACTAAATATACGACAAAATAATATATACTCCCCAATTGCAACACATTTTAATCAACCCGATCACACTTTAGAAAATTGCAAATGTTTACTAATAGACTCCAATTTTAGTTCTACATACACACGCAGAAAAAAAGAAAAATACTGGATTTTAAAATTAAACACACACAAACTAGGGTTAAATAGGGACTTAGGTGTGTTGAATCTCTACAAATATTTCAATAGATAATAAGAATTCTCTCTAAGACATTCCAAAAAATTTTTCTTGGAAAAACAAACTCTCTAAAGGTACATGCCGTATGTTGCTTAGTTTATCGACACCACGTGTTGTAAACAAACAAATGTGCGAACGCTACCGTAGAACGCGTTTCCAATTCTAAATTTTAAAAAAATCACTTGTTTCCGATGAAGAACCGAGGTCGGTTTGAAATATAAAACTACATTAAAAATAAACAAATACTGTTTAAAAAAGTACGTTTTTTTAAAAATCAAAAACTTTTTATTAATACTCTTTCCTATATATATATATATATATATATATATGCTGGCTACACTACCGTTTACTCTCGTCTCGATCAAAAATCTACTGAGCTTGACAAGACTAATCTTTCTGCAAAGCTTGAGAAGGGCCTCCAATTATTAACCATCATAGACAATCGCTCCTAACCCCCATTAGCATGGATCATGTTAGCCTCACTGTGAACAAACCACTACATCCTCCTTGGCTTAACACTCTCAGCCGACCTCAAGTGGAATGACTATCTCGAATCCATTGCTAGATCCACTGCTAAGAAGGTCACTTCACTGTGTAGGGCCAGGAATTTTTCCCGCCTAAATCCATACTGCACATATAAAAATCTAACATCCGCCCGTGTATTGAATACTGCTGCCACATTTGGTCGGGTGCCCCTGCTATTCACCACCGGGTCTTGACAAAATCAAACGGATAATCTGCAATGTGATCGATACCGACTTGACAGCTCAGCAGCAGTTACTTTCTCACCGGTTTAATGTGGCTTCTCTTTGTCTCTTTTATAAATATTTTCACGGCTTCTGCTGCAATGAACTTAGCTCAATGTATTAATTTACTCGGGATACTAGTCTAGCAACAAGGTCCCAGCATTTTACAGTGAAACGTAACCAATAAAACTAATAAAATGAAACCAATAAAATGTAAACTCAAATTCTACTCTAACAGCTTCTTTTCTCGCACTTCCCGCTTGTGGAATTCATTGCTTCCTGACAGCTACAATCTCCAGGAATTTAAATGTAAGTCAACAGTCATCTCCTATCTCCCTGACGAGCATCCTTTTTCTCATGCTCTTTTCTTGGTCCATCACACCAGAATTCTCAATCTTCTCCTACCCACTTCCTGACACCCTCTATAACATGTCACTCTTTCTCATCACTTTCCTCCTATGTAACACCCTGCGTACCAGTGGCAGTAAAAGTAACTTGCTTGGGGTGAAATAATTAAAAAAATGTATAAAATTTAAAATTACACACATAGAGGACATTGAAGCAAAATTTAAAAAAATACATAATATCAAATAAATAAAATTAAGTAAAACAAACCGAGTGAAACAAATTACATGAAACAAACTATTCTGAGGGCCGTAGAACTTATGCCAGGATTCGTCATCGGAGGCCACAATTTAAGCAATATAAGGTACACAAATCGGAGGCCACAATTTAAGCAATATAAGGTACACAAATCGGAGGCCACAATTTAAGCAATATAAGGTACACAAATCGGAGGCCACAATTTAAGCAATATAAGGTACACAAATCGGAGGCCACAATTTAAGCAATATAAGGTACACAAATCGGAGGCCACAATTTAAGCAATATAAGGTACACAAATCGGAGGCCACAATTTAAGCAATATAAGGTACACAAATCGGAGGCCACAATTTAAGCAATATAAGGTACACAAATCGGAGGCCACAATTTAAGCAATATAAGGTACACAAATCGGAGGCCACAATTTAAGCAATATAAGGTACACAAATCGGAGGCCACAATTTAAGCAATATAAGGTACACAAATCGGAGGCCACAATTTAAGCAATATAAGGTACACAAATCGGAGGCCACAATTTAAGCAATATAAGGTACACAAATAATACAGTGATGAGTACAGACACAGAAAGAAAACTACAAAACCTCCTACACAAGGTAGCTGAAGAGAGTAACAAGAAAGAACTACAAATAAACTACAAGAAAACCGAATGCATGGTCATCAGCAACAAAGGGCAGCCCAAAATCCCAATTACAGATGAGGGACTCTAAAATCAAGCAAGTGCATAAATTTAAATACCTGGGAAGTGTTCTAACAGAAGAGGGAAAATACGACACTGATATCCGAAGGCGAATTGGCATGGCGAAAGAAGCATTCAAGAAGTTCAGTAAAGTATTAAAAAACATGACAATTTCGCTAGAAACAAAGAGGAGAGTACTGGACTCCTATGTGATGTCGGTTCTTCAAAATGGCAGTGAATGTTGGACAATATCTTCGAAGATGAAGGAAAAACTTGAAGCAACTGAAATGTGGTTATACTGAAGCATACTGGATATGAAATGGGGGATCAATTCCATATTACAAACAATATATAAACTGACTCCTCACTTTGTGGTCACAGCGGTTTCTATACATTTATATTCCTGAAATTCGAAAGCACAAGGATGCATTCCAGAAGTTGAGTAGAGTATTAAGAAACAGGACAATTTCGCTAGAAACAAAGAGGAGAGTACTGGATTGCTATGTGATATCGGTTCTTCAATATGGCAGTGAATGTTGGACAATATCTTCGACGATGAAGGAAAAACTTGAAGCAGCTGAAATGTGCTTCTACAGAAGGACGTTGTGGATATCATGGACCAAGCATGACGAAGTTTTGGAAATGAGTGCAACGAAAATGAAATTAAATCTGAGCATCAGGAAGAGACAAGTAAAGTTCCTGGGACATGCAATGAGGAAAGAGGGCTTGTAGAACCTCTTACTAACAGGCAAGATGAAGAGAAAAGGCGACAGAGGAAAGCAGAGGATAACATATTTGAAGGACCTGATCAGGGGGATGACGGAACGAGGGCTGCGTGGATTAACAGGAGAAAGCGTGCTAAGATCCGACCAGGGAAAGGGAGACGTGGAAAGTAATGCTCGCCTACGTCCTGAAAGGAGAGGGCACATACAGGAAGAAGAAAACAACTTGAAATCTTCTATAACTGAAAAAATAAAAAATAAAACTGACCTGAGGATTGTCAAACAATCATCTGTGACCTAAATAGTCCCAACTATAAGCACATAGGTTTAGAAGGCGTTGCGGCAAACCTAAAGATATGTTAAGGCCATAGTGTGGATGATTTTTAATAGTGTGGATAATTTTTAATAGTGTGCATAATTTTTAATACTGTGGATAATTTTTAATAGTGTGGATAATTTTTTAGTTACTCTCGTAGATCCATTGATTAATCGACAAATTATCAACACCTTGCTGTGATTTCGTGCATTCTCTGAATTATACCTGCTACAAACATGCTCACTTGTTCTTTCATGATTTAATAAGTAAGCAACAAATGAAACGTTAAACTGATAAAAATTAATTTTAATTAAAATCTCGGTCTATTTTAAAAATGACTAGAAAAAACAAAAACAAAAAAACAAAAAAATGATTGTTTGTAAAACGCTATCACTACAAAGCCGAAAAACAATCCATTTTAATGGAACTCATATAGTTTGGAAGTCGTCGATTTTCCTTTTTACTCGAAGCGCCCCACCACGCCTCGTCTCATCGAGGTTATTCAGTGCATGAGCAATCAATTTCATGCTTTCTTATCCCATCTCTTGCATGCATATTTATTTCTCCAGCTTGGCTTTATTTGTTTGCGCCGGATGTGTGGTGAGATGCTGGGTCGAAGTAGATCGGTGCGCATCAAAAGGCAATCGGAGGCCACATGATCTTTGTGAAGTTCACGCGGTGCGAGGAATAAAATTTTAATATAAGCCGAGAAACCTTCTGGAAATTCAAGGAATTTGAAAAGTGAATTCTGAGAATATATTTCTAGCAAAGCAAGATAGCGCGCGTGAAGCTGACACAACTTAAACCACAAGTAACACTCAGACGATGCCAGAGTATTTGAAATTTGAGTTTTGTTTAACAGCATATCAACACCTCTGTGGGTTATTTAATACCAAAACGCGAGAAGTTTAAGGTATTTTAAGGTATTACACTGTCCAACAATTTTAAACTTTCAAAAAAATACTAGGCTAAGAGTAAGTGACTTTTAGTAATTGGGGTGCGCTGATTCCGAATCTGCGAACCGTTTTTCGCTATCGGGTTTCACTTCTTTGAAAATCGCATACTAAAATTGTATATTGTGTTGCACTTTCCGTATTCTTTTGGAACAATTCCCAGGTACTTAAATTTATGTATCTGCTTGATTTTAGTATCCTCCGACCTGTTGTATGCATTTAATCACTTGCTCTAAATATTTTATGTATACTGTTAAAATGAGCAGAAAAAAAACGTTTTAAAATATAGAAATTCACAATAATCCTTAAAATGTCTTGGTAAAAAAATATGACATTGTTAGGGCGCCGCCCTTATTTGACTACATAATGGACTGTTCCCATTGCTATATATAGCAATGTTGGATTCTCTACGAGAGAGTTGTACGGGTTCGGACAGAGTCGTACAGAGTCACTGACGACTCTACGACACTGTCAGTACTCTGCCTTCGGGTAGAGGGCGCTCTCTGCTTCCGAGCAGAGAGCAATAACCCAGTCGTAGTTCCGCCGAAGGGTAGAAGCACGACTGGGCAAGAATAGACAGACATTTTTTGGCCGGGCCATATAGCCCGGAAATCCCAGATATAAACTGACCATGTGTCATATGTTGCTCTTACTGGGTGGGACGACTAAATAATGAGTCGTACGGGTTCGTACAGAGTCGTACAGAGTCACTGCGAACAGTTAGACACACTTCCGGTGGCGTACCGGAAGTAATCAAGTATACACACGTCTTACGACGGATTGGACTATTGTATCTTTTCTATTGTAAATATTACTAATCACTTCTGTACATACTAACCGTCTTTCCGCGGAATACAACCTATATTCTGATTCTGTTGTTGAGTTATTCATTTACACTTGGCGACATAACAGAAATGCTACCTCCATCTTTTTCATTTTAAAAAGTGGTGCAGTGGATAACGGCTCGGAACTAGAAATCAGAAATTCGATTTTGAATTCCAATTAAATTTGTTGCATTCACTTATGTGAAAATCCGTCACTTCTACCTTCAACTATGGGATAAATAACATTTGATCGAATTTTATAGCCTTGGTTGGCAACCAATCTACCACAGAAAGCAATAGCAACATACTGCGGCAAATCTTCTGCCCAGTGATTCATGTCTCTTTTCGCCCAAGCGTGTATCACGTATGCCATTGTATTTGTGTTTGATTCTGTGCGTATACTAATCTATCTATCTATCTATCTATCTATCTATCTATCTATCTATCTATCTATCTATCTAATGCTTGCTCTTTGTCTCTCTCTCTCTCTCTCTCTCTCTCTCTCTATATATATATATATATATATATATATATATATATATTTAGAATTTATAACTTAAGTATGTTATAATATCACTACAAAATATACACACAATTTGTTAACATCTATCTTAGCATGCCTATCTCTCTCTTAGTCTGTGTCACGTTTTGCATTTAACTGTCTCATTCTTACAGTTCTTTGCCAACACAGATAGATACACACACACACACACACACACACACACACACACACACACACACACACATATATATATATATATATATATATATATACGTGGGTCATTCAATAAATAAGGTGAATTTCTCTAAAGTGAATTTATCTAATACAGATAGAAGCTTACTTTTTTTTATTTTGCAACTTAGTCTCCCAGCAGTGTCACCCACTTTTTCTTTCTCTGCACAAGCTTCCGTATTCCCTCGGTCTATAAATCTTTGGACTGATGTCTCAGCCAATCGCTCACAGCACTTTTGACTTCATCGTCACTTTCAAACTTCTTTAAACAAATTAACCCACTTGTAGACATTTTTTTTACTGAAACATGTGGCACCATACACAGTTGACATTTTCCTATGAATTTCAACCGGTTTGCATCCTTCAGCAACCAAAAACTTTATAACTGACCAATGTTCAATCCTGAAGCATGCCTCTTGGTCGGCCATTATTGTTAATCTCCAAAACTCTAATAGTTTAAAAAAAGTAAATCTCTTTGAAAAAGAAGTAAAGGAAAAAAAATTAAGAAAAGCAAGCTTCTATCCGTATTAGAAATCTTTATATATAAAAGAAATTCACTTTATTTATTGAATGACCCTCGTATATATATATATATATATATATATATATATATATATATATATATATATATATATATATATATTTCAGTTTATTTTATTGAATCCTCTTATATTAACGGATTAATTTACTGGTGTTGCAATTAAAATATCAAGGAAGGTGCTGTAGGTTTTGGAATTATTTTTATTTTCTCATGTACATTCAATTCCGTTCAAAATAATCTTCGCTGGTGACTAGCTAAGACAAAAATTAAAAACATTTGACAGTTATGAATTTATCGTGTATTCGCATAAAACGCGCTCTGTTAATTTGAAATTTAATATTTACCGCAATGTAAGTAAGGTAATTGAATTTATATCATTTACTATTTTTTGAATTAACGTTTACGTGCTTTTGAACATTCCGTTATAATTGTATTCTTTAAAAATCCAACCTTGAAAATGATCTTAGATGAGATGGAAACTAATTGGCAAAAGATAAAAAAAAAATACCGAAAAATACTGCGGTTTCTTGATACTATTTAATTACAGCAAGAAGGAATTAATCCTTAAACATCAAAGGATAAAATTATAATAGATATAATATATCTAAATTATTTAATTTATGCTTTCTAACATGCTTGAATGAAGATATTTCGCGTAAATGAACACACAGAGAAAAATATTATATCAATATATAATATTGATATATTTTTCTTATATCAATATTATATATTGATATAATATGTTTCCCAGTGTCTCTTCAGTAAACGCTTCTCTACTAGATCTCTGTTTCACCTCTGTAGTTGACTCCTGCCAAGTCTCACAGCTTTGCCCTCTCTATAACTCCGAACATGCTGTTGTAACTCTTAATATCTCTCTTCACTCCAACTCCCCACAGAAGCCTCGTACCAACAGGATATCCTACTGCTACCAAAGAACAGATTAATTCCTATGCGACGTCCCTTGGGGAAAAGTGTTCAGTCTCCCAGTTGAGGCTGGCGTGAAGGCTGGCATTGATGCCTTCATACCGATCAGGAAATTCCGTCCAAAACCTCATTTTTTCCTCTGGTTCTCTCCTGTCTGTTTAGTTTTCATTGCCCAGAGGAACCACTACTTCCGGCTATTTCTGAGCCATGCATCTGACCACATTAGGACCCTATTTGCCTCTGCTTGTAATGAGTGTAAGAGGATCCTGAACAAAGTCAAGCTGTCGTTTGCTGCGAGAATGAAGCAGCGCATAGCTAACCGCAAGTTCGGCTCCAAGGACTATTGGCGGCAGTGCAAACGTGTGTTAAAAAACAGCAAATCCTACATCCCCGCTTAATCAATAAATTTGAGGTTCTTTGGACAACGCCGAGTGCTTTGCTCGCAGATTCTCATTAATCTGCTCATTTAACTCGTCGGGAGTACCCGCATCCGACTTCCATCTTAGAACTGAAGCTCAATGAAATATCTTTACATAACTCCCTCTGTGGTATCTAAGATAATGTCAAACCTGATCCCCATAAGGCGAGCGGAGGTGATGAAATCCCGGTAATTGTCCAGATGAAATGTGCCCTTGAACACTCCTCTGTCCTCTCTAAATACTATAATTACTGCTTCTTGTTTTCTGCCTGAATAGGGTTATAATTGTTTCTGGACAATTATAACCCAATCAGCCACCTACTGATATTCAGAAAAATATCTGAGGCTATTAATAATGCTCAGATAGTTCAACATCTTACTGCACATCAACCGTTTTCAGATAGACAGTATTGATTCCGCTTTGCCATGTCTACTGCCGATATGCTAACGACCATCACGGAGTACGTATACCAGGCCCTCGATAAGTTCGGCAAGGCTCGTGTTGTTGCCCTGGATATCTCCAAGCCTTTTGATAGGGTTTGGCACGCTGGCCTTCTGCACAAGCTTCAGGGCTATGGTATCACTGGACGCTTACTTGATCTGATCCAATCTTTCTTATCTAACCGCATAATGAATGTCGACTTGAATGGGCATGGCTTCAGATCCTACCGAACGAATGCTGGTGTCCGTCAGGGCTTTATCCAAAGCCTAACGTTCTTTCTAATCTTCATAAATGATGTCGCAGACATGATTAAATCCAAAGTAGCAACTACGCAGACGACACCACCATTTACTCCTGCATCAGTAAGAAATCTGGCGAGACTTAAAAACATTACCTCGCTGCTGATCTTGAGAAGGACCTCCACTCAGTGGTGGACTGGACTAGTAAAATTCATCGCTTCTAAAACGAAACTCCTATCTGTCAACCATCACAGGAAATCACTCCTGTCACCCATAAGCATGGACCAAGCAAGTCTCCCTAAAAGTAACAAACTGCGCCTCCTTGGCCTTACTCGATGTTCCGACCTCAAGTAGAATAATGACAATGAAGCAATAGCTAAATACATTGCTAGGAAGGTTGAGTCATTGTGTCGGGCCAGGAAGTTTTTTCAACCTGAATCAATTTTGCACGTATACAAATCAGCCATCCAACCATCAACCATCTCAGAGTTCTCGACAAGCTCCAAAAGGGAATCTGCAATATGGTTGGTTCTGACCTGGCAGATCGACTCCAGCCACTTTCTCATCGTAGGGATGTGGCTTCCCTCTGTCTTTTCTTTTTTTCATGCCTTCTGCTCTGACTAACTTGAGTCACTGGTGCCTCCGACACTAGAATTTACTCAGGGAACCAAACTGGCAAAAAGGTCTCACCCTTTTACAGTTAGATCAATCAAATGCAGGCGACAATTCTACTCTATCAGTTTCTTTTTCTCACGCTACCTGGCTGTAGATCTATATACTTGCTTTCCTGACGGCTATAACCTCCAAGAATTTAAATGCAAAGTCAATTCCTATCTCTTATCCACTTAACTCCAGCCCATTCCACATCACCCCGTGTATCTTATTCTTTTCCTTTCTCTCTACCTTTGTAACTGTCTTCACTCCTGTGTTCATATCCTTCTCCTGCCCTTTCTCTTGCCCTTTCTCTGTAGCTGGTTCGTCATTGTCTTCACTCTTTTCCTGTCTAAAACTTTAATTCTGTTATGTAGCCCTCTGAACATCAGTAGCGTTAACGCTTTGTTTGGGGTCGCTTTCGAGACATGATCACCCAAAGCGTATATCGCGTATGGCACTTAACTGACGGAATGTGGTTTTATTCTGTATATGATGCTTCGAGAATTTTTAAGTCACGTTAATATTATGCTTTTTCCCTGTAAATTTGCGTGCGCATATATATAACTAGCAGTATAGTCCGGCGTTGCTCGGGTGTAATGAAAACTTTAAAACTAAACCATGGCCTTGGAGCTCAGACTCAGCCTAAAGAATATTTGAAATAATAAAATAATTACGTCAATTTACCAATTGCACCTAATATATATATATATATATATATAAACTAGCAGTATAGCCCGGCGTAGCTCGGGTGTAATTTAAAGCTTTAAAACTAATCCATGGTTCTGGAGGTCAGACTCTTTGGACGTTGGCACGAAAGACTAAAAAGCAATAGTTGTTTCCAGTTAAAGCGAAACCGTATACTGAAAGAAAAATGAATGGATGTAAGTCAAATTTTGATTTCCAGATATCGATATCAAATAAGTTTTTCGCCGTAAACTGAAGTTTGAAGGCTGAATAAATCCTCTGAGTAAATGGAGTCACGGCCGACACTAAGAACTTTAATTATACCTACTTAGAGCCAAACCCGAAGCAAAAACTAAAATATTAGGGCTGAAAAAAATATAGACATACAGGCAGATAAACAGACACACACACAAATATCTTGCCTTTTATATATATATATATATATATATATATTATCGATTTTCTGCACTATTGTAAGAACTGCAACCTTGAAACTTTTGAATATCGTTTTTTATGCCTTTGTCTATGAGTCTATCAAATTTAATTAAAATCCGACCACTCCTTCTATAACCCGATTTTTCGATTATTGATTTTCGATATTTATCGGGTGTACCTCGATGCAAAACCTAGCTAAGAACACTTGCAGACGCTTATAGTACAACTGTGTTAATTTTCAAGAAAATCGGTTTAGCCGTTTCGGAGTCTATATGTAACGGACACAGACACAGACACAGAGAAAGTTCCATTTATAAATAAGTTTATATATGTGTCTATATGTGCATTTAGATGTATATGTACGAGTATATGTATTTGTTCATATATTTGTCGGTTTGTCCATATGTTGATATCTACATATTTGTCCATATGTGTATCTATCTCTCTTCCCCGTTTCATATTTGAATAACTTCATAATAATCCAAATCTAATGCTTTGTTAAACTTAGAAATTAAATTTCGTAGTCTCTAATATTAATTTAAAAAAATATATGTTTATGTTTATGCTAAAGAGAAACTATTAGTCGATTAATTATACTAATCTCTATTTTGCTCAAATATTAACATTAATGCCCCAATTACGTTCTTCAAATTAGAAATTACTTGTATTTTGATTGGTCACATCAGACTATGTCACAATTTTCCCCATACTTGTGTCTTATCAAGTGATGAGGATTTTTTTTTCAAGTTGAAAAGTTTTAAAAGGTTAAAAACAAGACAAACCCCCTTAATCAGGGAGGCATTGCTGCGTAGACAGTGTGGACCAAACAGAATAAAGTAACTCAAAAAACAATTTTGTACTGATGTTATAATTTCTGAAAAAATATAATATATATATAGAGTCATCCACAGACAGATGTGTTTCGCAGCTCATCAGTACGGCTAGACAGCCGATTGCTTTTTACCCAGGATTGAAACCCGACCGAACTGACGTCAGTCCGAGATTCTACCCCTGAGCTATGGGCGTTCGGTAGAAGGAGGCATACCTTTAGCGTGTGAGTACAGCATTATATATGTTATATGTTATATATATACAGGGTGGACCATAAGTTGCGCACCAAAGCATTTAAAAGAATTCTGATAATAATAAACTTTATCTTATTAAAACTAAGCTTGACTAATGAACTGAGAAATACGTTGTTCACGCTGGTACAATCACAAATGCTCAAAATACTCGCCTTTTGCGTTGATGCACAATTCCATCAGTTCACGTAATTCTTTGGTGCACGACATATGGCCCACCCTATATATATATATATATATATATATATATATATATATATATATATATATATATATATATTTATGTCTAGTCCGCAAACGGCGAGGATAATCAAATAAGATCAACTTAATATAAAATATTGAGAGCTCAGTGGATGTTATCCTGAGCAATATGATATTTATAAAGGAAAACTCATCACGTCATTTAAATTGGTTATAAAATATAATTCATTTCAATGACCTTAATTAGCTCATTTCATCAAAACACACAATATTCTTTCCAGTTGTTACAATAAATTTTGTCGGAATAAGCATTTTCTTTAACTGAAGAGAAAGATAAAAAAATAAAAAATAATATATATATATATATATATTATTTTTTATTTATTTTATTATATATATATATATATATATATATATATATATATATATATATATATTACAAGTAGTATAAACTAATGGGTTGGCAGTCTACTGTTTATAGTGATTTACTTTGTTAAGAGTGCTCGATAATTAATACGACATTATATATGGTATATTTTATATACATGTATACAGAGAAAGTGAGAGAAAGAGACATATACAGAGGCAGAGAGATAAAAATAAATATGCAACGGTATTTAATATAATGGAGAGGATATATAGATTTAATAGTGTCTTGGCAATATTCCTTTATTTCTCTTCCATTTTTAGAGGTATTGAGGATTTCCGTGAAAATCTATAGTTTGATGTAGAAATACAGCTATTATTAAGGGGAGTGTTTAATTGTATTGTGATAATATATATACATTGTGTCTTTTTGCTTTATACGGTTTTACAACCTTGTAAATTATCACGTCTTTATGCGTTAAATTGTTTTTTGCTCATTTTTGTTTTCTTTTTTCAGACAAGGTTTCAGCTTGTTTTAAATTATTTTATTTCATTTTTTTTTTTACCATTTCACCCCAGGCAAAGCAGTTTTATTGCCACTGTTGCACAGGGGGTAACATAGGGGGTAAGTGCAGAGAAAAAGGTGTTAGTTACAGGGGATGTTATTTGTTTCGACATTGAAACTACAATGTCTCATTAGACGGTGTGAACAGGAATGGAGACCTAATGAGGCATTGTACTTTCAATGTCGAAACAAATGTGCAATTGTAGTGGATATATAAAAAAAAATTCTGTACATGTTCTAAAATATAATTTATAATAAATATTCACAGCTCTCAATATTATATATCGAGCACTGTTAAATTAATATTTTGGATGTTGTAAAAATTTTATATTGACTTATTAATACTTAGCTTTTGGTCATATTAGCGTTATACCAGTACACATTTGTATTTAAATGTGTTCGATACAATTACATTTTAGAACTTTTGAATGTTTTCCATTTTTAAACGACTTATTCCGCAACCCAGATTTCTAACATGAGTGGTGTCTTCAGGAGATTTTTAATAAAGATTTTTAATAATTTTTTTTCTTTTCCAGAAGCTGAGTAAAGTACTAACACACCTTTCCTTCAAAAATGTATTATGGCAATAATTTTTTTTTCAAAATTGTATTATGGCAATAATTTTGTTTTTCAAAATTGTATTATGGCAATAATTGTTTTTTCAAAAATGTATTATGGCAATAATTGTTTTTTCAAAAATGCATTATGTTAAAAATTGTTTTTTCAAAAATGTATTATGGCAATATTTTTTTCCTTCAAAACTGAGTTATGGTAATATTTTTCCTTCAAAAATGTATATTTTTCTATAAAAGTCTATTTTTATATATATTTCCATAAAATAGTATTTTTATACTTTCATAGTATTCTGATCCCAGTTTGGGTTTTAACTATTTGCCAATAGCTGGGACTCCTAACAAGTGCTACCACAGGGTGTCAGGATGGCTCTGGGAAGAACAGCAATTAAGAGGTGGTCCCATGCTTTGCACAACCTCCACAATCAGCTGCCTTGCTGCCGGATGCAGTTTATTGTCATACCTACGACCATTTATCTAATATATGAAACCAACAGTTCATTTTTTCTCTCTGCTTATAGCAAGAAATCTTTAATTTTTTCTGCTTTTTTACTTTGAGATGCACTCTGTACAGGTCCCGGAGGCACTTGATGGATTTACTAACCTACGTTCAAGTTTGTTTATTACGTTCAATATAACCTACTTTTCCATCTCCATATCTGTTGTGTTGTTGATTATTTTGTGCGGTTCCTCACACGGAATCCACAACAGTATTGTCTATGAGAGAGGAATTGTGGAAAACAATGTGTTATCCACACGAATACAGAGACAGTTTTAGATTCTATCCAGGTTAGAGCACGAGAATATGGCAGCATTTCTCCATTTTGACGGATCTGAAAGGCGTGTACCTATGTTTTAACAATTAAGCAAAGCATTCGACAAAATAAAACACGAATAATTGATGGAGATGCTCAGCAGCCTCGATATCTTTGGGAAAGACATCAGAGTAATCAAGAATTTCTACTGGCAGCAAATTGCCTGCATACGGACAGGTAACGATTTCAGTAGATTTACAAAGATAGAAAAAGGCGTAAGACAAGGATGTGTCTTTTCACCGGATCTGTTCAATTTGTACAGCGACAATATTCTGAGGACCCTAGATGTTATACCAGGATTTGTAGGCCCCAACTTGAATAACATTAGATACACAGACAATACAGTGCTGATTGCAGACACGGAAAAGAAAATTACAAGACCCCCTACAGAAGGTAGCTGAAAAGAGTGACAAAAAAGGACTACAAATAAACTGTAAAAAATCCGAATGCATGGTCATCAGCAAAAAGAGCAACCCAAAATGCCAAATTCAGGTGAGGAATACTAAAATCAAGCAGGTACAAAAATTTAAATACCTGGGAAGTGTTCTAACTGAAGACGGAAAGTGCGACAAAGAGATCCGAAGGTGAATTGGCATGGCGAATGACGCATTCCAGAAGCTGAGTAAAGTATTAAGACGCAGGAAACTTTCACTAGAAACAACAAAGAGCGTACTAGATTGCTATGTGATGTCAGTTCTTTAATAGGGCAGTGAATGCTGGACAATATCACCAAAGATGAAGGAAAAACTGGAAGCGACTGAAATGTGAATATACAAATGCATATCGTGGGTCGAGCATGTGAGCAATGATGAGGTTTTGGAAAGGATGGAAACGAAAAGGAAATTAATATTGAGCATCAGGAAGAGACAGCTAAGGGCTCCTGTGATAGGCAATGAGGAAGGAGGGCTTGGAGAACATGATACTAACAGGCAGGATAAAGGGTAAAAAGAGGCATAGAGATGAACACTTTATGGGAAGCCGTAATACGGACTGCCACAGAAAGTCGTTAGTGTCAAGATTGCTAGAAACAAAAAAAAGAGTACTGGATTGCTATGTGTTGTCAGTTATTCAATACGGCAGTGAATGCTGGACAATATCATCGAAGATGAAGGAAAGACTTGAAGCAACTGAAATCTGGTTCTACAGAAGGATGCTGAGAATATCATGGATCGAGCATGTGAGCAATAATGAGGTCTTAGAAATGATGGAAACGAAAAGGAAATTAATATTGAGCATCAGCAAGAGACAACTAACGTTCTCGGAACATGCAATAAGGAAAGATGGCTTGGAGAACTTGATACTAACAGGTCAGATAGGGGGAAAAGAGACAGAGGAAAGCAGCGAATAACATATGTGAAGGGCCTGAGCAGGTGGATGACAGAACTGGGTTTGCGTGGTGTTAGAGGAGAAAACATGCCCAGAGCCACCAGGAATAGGGAGATGTGGAAGGCCAGTTTTGAAAGGACAAGGCACATTGAAGAATTAGATAGAAGAAGATAGATTTTAAAAAATCACAATAGACTAAAATTAAATATAACGATCGGGGAGAAATTAATTAATAAAGCTGAGATTAATTAAAATAAAACTGGATTCATGGTTAAAAGGTAAAATATATAATTAATTAATTTAGCCACCTTTGTGGTCATGAGATTTGACGCCAGATTGAGAAAATTGCTTGAAAATATTTCGAAATCAAAATCAATGTGTGGGGAAAAGTAATGAAATGGATAATCCTAAGAGATAGAAAACATATCAAAACGAGAATAAACCTGAACATGATCAATTTATCTATACATATCGATGTAGTTTGTATTATTCATTTTTTTCAAAATTGATACGCAAAAACGGAATGTCTGGGGTCTGGCAATAAATTAATCTAGTTGAATTAAACTGAAATTCATCACGCAATCAATAAATAGATTTTTCTCCAGAAAAATACATTTCTTTGTATAAAGGAAAAAGAGATACGTGAGTTATGAGAGAAATATATTTTCATTTACTTAGGAAAGGTATTGATCTGTCAATTCCCTCCAGTTATGGGTTAAAGAATAAGACAGATTGGGTTCTATAGCGTTGGTCGGCAGCCAGTCTACCACAGAAAGCAATGGCAACCTACTAGGTGAGATTAGTAAATTGTCGCAATTATTTTATTATTTCAAAGCAAAAGGCTATTATACTAATATTAAATTTATTTTGTAACAAGTATTTTTTGTTAAAGCATTTGTTGAGTAAATCAATTAAAATTACTTTAATTAAAGTGCTTATTTTCTGTCAATATGCCTCATAAAACATAAAATATTTATTGTCCTAATACTTTTGCAATACCATAAAAGCAACGTGAGCAATTTAACACAATAATTTTATTTTATGAAGAGGCACTTTAATCAGATTTCATATGATCATATATATATATATATATATATATATATATATATACTACTGTGCAAAAGTAATACTACTTATTATTCATTGAATCAAAATTTTGGGGGTTTCTCTGTTGTTAGGTCTTTTTGTTTTTATCCATTCTTCTCATCGAGGTCGCCTGTATGAATCACAGGTTCGAATTTTAAACCATGGCTAATGGATTCGATTTCGCTATTTGATAGATTTATAACCGATAGATTTTCTATTAGGTTTGCTTAATCGCACGTATTTCCATAAACTATTCATGTTCTTAAATAGCATCATCAGATGGCGACTTTTGTACGAATGTCATGCGTGGCGCCAAACCCGCTCAGAAATATCTAAACTGTTGTGTACAACTGCTTTCCAAGATCAATGGATAAAAAGCCTTTGAGCGGGTGCAGCATGGCGAGTGATATTTTTTTTTCTGGAATTCAAATATACATGTGCATCCACAAGCATAGATAGACATGCAATTGAAATGGCCAGATGTTTTTATCTAGTAACAAGCCTTGGGCAACAGGAAAAAATGATATTTTTTCTTTCAACATTTGTGGACAGGCGCCACAGATTCGCAAACAAAGAAACACGTTTAACTCGAGAAAAAAATTATCAGATAATAAATATTGTTATATTCTACGCTACTTCTAATAAAATAGTAGAAAGAAATTGAAATAGGTAAAAACACGCTTCTTCTTCTTCTTCTTCTTCTTCTTCTTCTTCTTCTTCTTCTATGTGCCGTGTTCCTTCAGGACGTGGGCGATCATAGACTTCCACATCTCCCTATCCCTAGTTGCTCTTAGCACGCTTTCTCAATATTACTCCATCCAAATCCCGTTCTGCTATACATTTGCTCAAACCAATAATCTAGAATATAAATGTAGAGTAACTAGAGTGACCACAAAGTGAGGGATCAGTTTATATTTTATCATAACATAAAATTGAACCCCCACTTTATATTTTACAAGAACATTAATAAATAAGTTTTCTACGTCTAGGAATGCTTCTTCTTCTCCTATGTCACGTGCTTCTTTAGAAGGAAGGCGATCATAGCCCTCCACATCTCCCTATTCCTTGTGACGTGACCCTTAGCACGCTTTCTCATGTTATTCAATCCAAACTCCACTGCCATACACTTGCCCAAACCCATAAATCTTGAATATAAATGCATAAAAACTAGAGTGGCCACATTGCTTATAATAGAGAATTGATCCCCGACTTTATATTTTACAAGAACATAAAGAAGTTTTCTATGTCTATGAAGGCTCCTTCTTCCTCTTTTCCCGCTTCTTCTATGTGCAGTGCTCTTTCAGGACGTAGGCGATCATGACCCTTCAGGACATATGCGATCATGGCCCTCCACATCTCCCTATCCCTAGTGGCTCTTAACACGCTTTCTCATGTTACTCCACTCAAAGCCCGCTATCCCATACACTTGCTCCAGACCATAAATCTAGAACATAAATGTACAGCAACTAGAGTTGACACAAAATGAGGGATCAATATACATATAGATTATAATAGAGTATTGATCCCCCACTTTATATTTTACAAGAACATAAAGACGTTTTCTATGTCTATGAAGGCTCCTTCTTCCTCTTTTTCCGCTTCTTCTATGTGCAGTGCTCTTTCAGGGCGTAGGCAATCATGGCCATCCACACCTCCCTATCCTTAGTGGCTCTTAGCACGCTTTTTCCTGTTACCCAGACAAACTCCGCGCTACGATCCACTTTTTCACGCCCATCAAGTATGTGACACTTTACTTTTCCCTGATTCTCTTTCCCACTATCGAATCTGGGAGTATCAGATTCTCCAAGCCTTCCTTCCTCATTATATGCCCCATGCAATGGAGAAACTTGATCCGTAAAGCCACAAGTTTATTCGCCTGAAGAGAGTCAACTTTAGACTCGAAAGACGTATAGCGTCACAAATACCATTATGGGCACTTAATGTATCATAACATATATAATAACAACAACAATAAATATACACCTTAAACAAAACGTTCACGGCTTTTCACGCTTTTTATTCTATATATAGTCATCCGCAGACAGATCTGTTTCGCTGTATCATAGCTCATCAGTACGGTTAGACATCCGATTGCTTTTTACCCAGGATTGAAACCTGACCGAACATTCACCTTCACCGGCGATTTTATTTTGTGCTGACATAAAACTCCGCTAGGCAACGGCAATAGTAACCAAAAATAACAAACGCAGTTCTCGAATTTGCAATGCGATTCTATGATGTCACACCGCGTGATAGCGCGAAATGACAACAAAACCATGTATTCAAATGCAATGTAACGTGTTATGTCCGGATTTAAAGGTGATTTTATTGAGTGTTGGTTGTAGTGTATTGCTGTCTAAATAACCTCTCTGAAGATGGCTCATGTGAGCCGAAAGCTTAAAAACAGATTAATAAAAGATTATCCAAATGTTGGAGGGTTTCAGTCTTTATTTTCACCTGAAATTAATGCCAAAATACGACGTTTAGAACGGCTCATGATTAAACATGATAGACATTCATTGTCTCTTATATTTAATAGTATAAATATATATATATATATATATATATATATATATATATATATATATATATATATATATATATGTATGTATACTAGCAGTATAGCCCGTTGTTGCTCGGGTATAATGAAAGCTTTAAAACTAATCCATGGTCCTGGAGCTCAGACACTTTGGACGTTGGCACGAAAGACTAAAAAGCAATAGTTGTTTCCAGTTAAAACGAAACCGTAGACTGGAAGAAAAATGAATGGATGTAAATCAAATTTTGGTTTCTTGGTATCGATATCAAATTTTCTGCACTATTGTAAGAACTGCAACCTTGAAACTTCTGAATAACGTTTCTTATGTCTTTGTCTATGCGTGTATCAAATTTGATTAAAATCGGACCACTCCTTGTATAACCCAATCTTTTCTATTATCGATTATCGATATTTATCGGGGGTACCCCGACACAAGACCTAGCTAAGAACTCTCGCAGAGGCTTATAGTACAACTGTGTAAATTTTCAAGAAGATTGGTTCAGCCGTTTCGGAGTCTATAGGTTACGGATACACACACACAGACACACAGACACACACACAGAGACAAAGTTCCATTTATAAGTAAGTTTGAATATATATATATATATATATATATATATATATATATATATATATATAAATTAACTAGAAAGCAGCTGGAGATAGCCATACACTTCTGGACAACCTTAACCTTAACCCTGAGCGTGTATTTGCATGGCTTTGCAAGAAGGATGGTGGCTCACAAATCAATGGACAAACTTTGACGTGCGAAGTGTAATAGAATTTTTGCATGCCAAAGGCGAAAATCCAGCTTTAAGTCCCAAAGCAACTAAGCGAAGAACACAAGTTTCACCTCATGGGTATTTCTTTCTTTGCAGCTTTTTGAAACGGTACAGGTTGCCGAGAGATATTGAAAGGCCTGCTTAATAAGGATAGGTCATGTGACCCCGGAGATAATGTTGATTACGTAATCTGGAATCATCTCGCGTCTCTGATACGACAAAATTCTGGATTCTGCATTAAGTAAAGATACTGATAGAAGGTGCGCTATTCTGCGATGCCGAACGCGTTCTAATTTCTACCACACAGTCTTCCACCTGATGACTACCTTGCCGTACTCTCCACCTCAGGGCGGACAGGGATCCAGACGAGGCTATGTGCTGCACGGCAAACTTAAATTCTATTCTAGAAGTTTCTTTTCGCCTCAGTGGAAACCTCTTCTGATTTTCCACCTACAATCTGTAAAAAAATAAATTGAGCTTCAATTCAAACATATTTACAAAGTAAATACGTTATTCTTGTGTATAAACCAAAATACAGTAAATAAATTTCTACACATTGCTTCAAACTTCTCTCACAATGAAACCAACCTCCCACTTTATCTGACGGAGGTAAGCACTCAAGTTACAGAAGATTGGCTAGGGTTTGGCTATGAGAGGGATAGTCTCTCCAGTTCTACTTAAACACGACAACCATGGCGAGAAAGAACATTTCTCCAGATTTTAACTTACTAGTGTTAGTCAAAAACTATCAGCAACTTCGGCATAACATATATTTAATTTTCTCACACTGACTTCTGTTCACGCGTATTTATAGCTGACAATCAGTATAGCACGGCGTTGCTCGTGTGTAATGAAAGCTTTAAAACTAATTCATGGTCCTGGAGCTCAGACTCTTTGGACGTTAGCATGAAAGACTAAAAAGCAATAGTTGTTTCCAGTTAAAGCGAAACTGTAGACTGAAGTAAAAATGAATGGATGTAAGTCAAATTTTGATTTCCTGGTATCGATATCAAATAAATTTTTTTCGTCGTAAACTGAATTGTGAAGGCTAAATAAGTCCTCTGAGTAAATGGTGTCATGGCTGAGACTAAGAACTACAATTATACCTACTTAAAGCCAAACCGGAAGCAAAAACTAAAATAAATGGGCTGAAAAAAATACAGACATACAGGCAAATAAACAGACACACAAACAACTTGATATATATATATATATATATATATATATATATATATATATATATATATATATATATATATATATATTATCTATTTTCTGCACTATTGTAAGTACTGCAACCTTGAAATTTCCGAACATCGTTTCTAATGTCTTTGTCTATGAGTGTATCAAGTTTGATTATAATCGGACCACTCCTTCTATAACCCGATTTTTTCGATTTTCGATTTTCGATATTAATCTGATGAACCTCGATACAAAACCTAGCTACGAACACTCGCAGACGCTTATAGTACAACGGTGTAAATTCTCAAGAAAATCGGTTCAGCCGTTTCGGAGTCTATACGTCAAGGACACACACACACACAGACACACACACACATACACACAGAGACAAAGTTAGATTTATAAATAAGTTTAGATACTATTATGAAAGAACGTGCTTAGCAACATCATCATCCCTCTCCCCGCAAAATGTAACTTGCTCCTCCACCCCGAGCATACAGAACCCACAATAAATGGTATTTTAAAGAAAATAACATACTCTCGAAACGCTGATATTCCATGATAAAAAAAAGAAAAAGAAAAGGGCGGAAATCGGAATTGGCGTTTTGAATATATACATTATGAACGTCTTCACAATTTGGACATACTTTTTATGTATGTTAAAACAGATATCTATCATCTATTTCTCTCTGAAGTTCATTTTTTAGTATGCAAAAGTGTTAGGACAGGGGTGATTTTAAACTTTATTTTCATGCCTCATAAAAGATAAAATAGTTCTTGTCCTAATAATTTTGCACAGTACTGTATATATATATATATATATATATATATATATATATATATATATATTAGGGAACGACTGAGTTGCTTGCGAATTTAGTCGGAAAAAGTTGGCGATAAAGATTATGTATTTTGTATGGGTTACATAGAAGGAAAGTTATGAGAAAGTGGGTGCAAAATTGTTAGGACAGGGGTGATTTTAAAATTTATTTTGATGCCTCATAAAAGATAAAATAGTTCTTGTCCTAATACTTTTGAACAGTACTGTATATATACTAGGTGCGATTGGTAAATTGTCGCAATTATTTTGATGCCTCATAAAAGATAAAATAGTTCTTGTCCTAATACTTTTGCACAGTACTGTATATATACTAGGTGCGATTGGTAAATTGTCGCAATTATTTTGATGCCTCATAAAAGATAAAATAGTTCTTGTCCTAATACTTTTGCACATTACTATATATATATATATATATATATATATATATATATATTTGGCACATTATTCTATAAATTCAACGTTCTTGAGAATGGCATTTGCATTTTGCTGAAAAAATCAGCATATTTCAAGCAATTTTATCCAGGTTATAACGATCGAATTTTAAAAAAATTCGCCATTTCTCTTATTTTAGTTGCAGTGTCTTCAAACAAAAATAAAATAAAAAAATAAATATATTTTCAATGTTCTTCGTAATTCAGGATAGATTTTGTCCTGTTAAATAGAACATGATATATGAAAAATCATTTTTCTTGGGATTTCTTGTTCTTTTCTCTTCACTTACAACGCGAATTAAAAGCAAAAACTATAAATTTTGGAATAATCAATTTTCTCAAGGATTCTTTGGATAAATATAGATTTTTAAATAATAATCGTCTTGGAAGTACGTCTTTCCTGATCAATGTAATGTCTTTGATTCCCAATGAAAACTTTGGATAATCCAGCAGCATCTTCTCACATAAACCTGAAAGTCAATGTCGTAAAACTTATAATATTGATGTTCGTGGTGAAGGGGGATAATAGGCCCTATAGATTTAACCCCTTTGATGCCGTAATATTCTATAATATAAATATCTAGAGTCATGAACATTTTTTGGATTGATAATGGAACGGTTTCTTGTTATTTTACTGACACACCTTCGTCTTGAGCTGACCTTTGACTTTTCATAGGTATTCATCATCAGGGTTGCTATAAACCACTTCACTCGCAAGAAATAGTGGTGGAAATGGCGGTGTTGTCACCAATAGATTTCAAAACAATAGATTTCACACACACACACACACACACACACACACACACACACACACACACACACACACACACACACACACACACACACTACCAGCTATAATTATTAGGCCACCCCAGTTTTTTTTTAAAGAAATGATGTATTTCATACTATTTTTAGTATGTATTGCCAAATAAAAATAGAATGTCTTTTTTTGTTAATCGTACTTTGCAAAAATTTACAAGGCAAGGAAGCAAAGATGAACTCGTCCGAATCACTCTAAATTTTCTTCATTCTTTCATTTATGAAACTGCAATATAGGTAATTATTAAATACTTATAAATTCATTTGATGCACATATTATTGTGCAGTGTTAACAAAAGAACCATTCTATTTTCATTTACAATTATTCACTTGGCAATAAATACTAAAACATAGTATGAAATACATAATTTTTTTTAAACACTGGGATGGCCTAATAAGTATGGCCGGCAGTGTATATATATATATAACAAATCTACAGGGTGCGATAGGTAAATTGTCGCTATTTGCCTTGTAAAATTTTACAAAGTAATAATAACAAAAGAACAATTCTATTTTCATTTACAATTATTCACTTGGCACTAAATACTAAAAATATTATGAAATACATCATATTTTCAAAATACTGGGGTGGCTCAATAATTATGGCCGGTAGTATATATATATATATATATATATATATATATATATATATATATATATATAATTAATCTGGTGAAGTTCGTCACTTAGCGGAGCAATGTTATTTCAGGTTTAGCGATTTTGGAGTTTTGAGAAGGTATTTTTGTGTTGTTTGCAATCTTCAGGGTTTTCTAGCTTAACAAAATAAAACTTCTCACCTGAAGGACAAATTCTCCATATTAATTTCTCTAATGGTCTCTATCTCTATGTCGATCCTTTTGACAGAAAACGTTTTGGCTAAAATGTCTTTGCTCCAGTAAACTACAGGGTTTAGTTTACTTGTTTGTTTCACCAGCATACCAACCCGTTTGGGTCATTTAATGCTGAAGAATTTGTTTGATTTTTGTTTACTGCTTGTTGATCTTTATTGAGTCTATTGCTGTCGAGATATCAGCAGAGGTGTTGTGATTTGATATGTGATGGTTAGATGCTATCTTCATTTGCAATTATATTTTCTTAAAATATTTTCTTGCTTTTAGAAATTCTAAAAGGTCATTTGGGTTAGCTTTGTTGAAGATGTCTTTCAGATTGTTTTCTTGATAGTATCTTAATCGCATTTGTTCAAGATCTATGCAGCTTGTTAGTATATGCTTCACTGTAAAGCTCGTGACATGGAATGCAAATTGGTGCCTCCTCACCTTTTAGTAGGTGTGAATGGGTGACAGAGGTGTGGCCTATTTGAAGTCTAGTCATTACTACTTCTCTTCTTGACATTTTACTATTAGAAATTCAAACTTGTTTCCATTCTTTGAGGATGGGTTTCATTTTGTAGAGTTTGTTATTTTTGCAGGAGTTCCACAACTCTTGGCATTTGGACGTAATAAAATTGTTGATTAGAGGTTTGTAATCTGTGTGGGGTGCTTTTATATCACTAATGTTGATGTTTAATAATCTTTTAGCTGCTATGTCTACTTTTCCGTTTCCTCTGAGACCAATGTGGCTGAGAATTCAGCATAATGTTTTTGCTTTGGGTGATGAGGTTGATTTTTTGTAAGAGATTGATGATCAGAGGGTTATTTAGATTTTGGATTTTTTAGTGCCATTAGCACTGATAATGAGTCTGAAAATATATATTTTTTGAGGTTAAATTCGAGGATGAAGTCTAAAGCTAAGTTTATGGTTGTAGCTTCAGCACTGAAAATTCATGTATTGTCTGGTAGGCGTTTTTGGAGTGAGATGTTAGAAATAGCTGAACTTCCTAATTTACACCTGTCTATAGAGCTGTCGGTGTATATTTCTGTTTAGTTGGGATGTTGTTTTAGGAAGTTATTTAGTTATCGATTTAAGTTGAGGAATGTGTATTAGATTTGGAGTTTTTTTGTTAATTCTAGAAAGATTTCTTGTTGTTTAGTAGCCAAGGTGGGTGTTCAGGGCGTTTGGATTTGTGAACACTGCTTTTGTCAACTAGACACTTTGCAAAGGAGTATTCCATTTGTAGTCCGAATAATTTTATGGCATAAAAACGGAAATAATTATCAAGGTATACACTACTTGTTACGGTATACATGCGTCTTAGTTACTATGTGTAGGTCAAGTATAAACGTTTACATATCATTTTGTGTATGACTTATTGGTGTAAAAATAATTCTGAGAACAAAGCATGTTCGTTAGGCTCGTGTACGTTTGACTATATAATGCTCATCATAGGGGAAATTTAAAATGATAATAGCCCTTATTGTATAGCACTTATATTACAAGCAATAAAAATGAGATGCGGAAGAATTAACCAATAAATTTGTAAATAATTCTTTACAAATTTATGTTATACAAGAATCCAAGAAATATATAGCAAGAAATATATCTGCATAATTTAGATATATTTTGTTACTTTTTAAATGCTGAATAATGTACATGATATGAATGAAAGTACGTATTAGATGGAGGGACAATTATTATGTTATAGTGGGGAGTTTACAATTGACCCTTGCTTTGAAGATTGAGGGGAAATAAAAATGAATCGTCTCTGCAGAAGTAGTATGGCGAGTCCTATCAAAGATTTTCACTCTGATCGAATAAATCTAAAAATATAATACAAATAGAAGACAAAAGCAAAGAGAGGTATATAATTTGAAAAAAAAAAACGAAATTTGCTAATGATTGTACAAATCACAAGTAAAAAAAAAACAAAAAAACTTCAGTTTTTGGTATAAATGCTGATATTATTTTGTGTGTTTTTATACTCACGACGTTTCAGTAGATGTATCCGCCGGCTTTCTTCAGTATTCGTACTCAGTGAACTTCCTTCTGAATTTATAATCGGATCTACGGAGACAGAATGTTCATATTCCTTTGCTATTACATGAATTAACTGATAAATCTTACTCGCTAAGCATGAAAAGCGGAATAAGAACATCTAACCCCGGGAATGAAGTAAGTTTAAATTTTGAGTCTGCCGAGTGCAACAACAGAAACCTGAAGAAGACATAACTATCGAAATGTTGTTAGTATAAGAACCAAGCTGAGCATGCTGGCCGGAATATAAACTTATATGATATTATTTATGTAGATATTTACCAAAACACACACACACACACACACACACACACACACACACACACACATATATATATATATATATATATATATATATATTGCTGTTGAATGTAACGAATTCTTCTGAAATGAAAAATCGGAGAGCTGAGCTCGAATTCTGGTTGAATTCGTTGCCTTTATTTACGCACGAATACACTTCGGAAAGAGAAGAATGTATCTCTTCTCCCTCAGCTGTGGGTAAAATAGCAAGACTGATTGGGTTATGTGATGTTATTTGGCAACCTGTCTACGGTAGTAAGTAATGTCCACCTACTGCTGGAAAATCTGTCCGGAGAGTTCAAGAGTGTATAACGTATGACATATATATATATATATATATATGTATGCGGTGTAGATATTGGAGAATACAAAGGAGTATCCTGTACATAAAGAGGTAGGATAACTCAAGGAGAACTCTAAATATATATGGATATGAATACATATACAGCAAATATATGTAAAGGTTAAGACAGACACCTTATTCCATGGCTAGGTGGAAGTTTAGGCCTATTTCAGGTGAACCATCTTCAGCTTCCGTCTTTATTGTACAGAAGATTTTTAAATTTTCAGGACAATAAAGACGGAAGCTGACGATGGTCCGCCTGAAATAGGCCCATCCTTCTACTTAACCACGAAATAACATGTCTCTCTCAACTTTTACATATATATATATATATATATATATATATATATATATATCAGCATGATGTGTAGGTATAGAAGAATCCAAATGAGTATAATGTACATACATTGGTAGGATAACTCTTTAAGAGAGCTTTAGATATATATGTATATAAATACATATAAACCAAATATAAGAAAACTTAAGTCAGACACGTTATTTCATGGTAAATCGGAAGTAAATGGTCTATTTCAGGCGAATCATCATCAGTTTCCATCTTTATTTTACAAAGTATTTTACACGAATGAGATTCACAAAGACCTAAAAATACGAATAAAAATAACAGTCGCTCCCTCAAAAGAGAAAATTTAAGAAAAAATACATTAGTTCGGCGAACACATACACATATTCATACATAAGCATATATATACGCAACATATAATCAGAGGACACGCGTAGCGGCAGATGTCAACAAAATTTCGTAGATACATTCAACCTGACATTTGGATTGCAGACCCGTAGATTTGAAACGTAAAGAAAGTGGGTTAGGTGAGAGAGAGAGAGAGAGAGAGAGAGAGTTAAAAAGAAAGGGTATGTGTCTTAAAGCGTAAACGAAAAGGGAAGAAGAAGAAAGAAAAGAGAAATAAATTTAAAACAGAAAGAAAAGATGATAAGAGAAAATGAGAAAATAAAAATAAATAAATAAATTAACGGTTAAAGAAATTGGAGTCTAAAAAAATTAAAAATATATATTTAAGAAATAATAGTTAATCTGTTGTGATCACAAAAGACTCACACCACTATATAAACAAAATTATACTAATTATACAATCAACAAAATAAATATGATACAATATAAAATTTAAAAATTAAAAAAAATTCAATATATATATATATATATATATATAAGTAATAACAGATAGATTAAATACCCACATTTCGTAGCATTTAGTATTTAGAACAGCTCAATACAAAAAAAAATTATAAAAAATAAGACGCTAACATTGGTTACATACAATTATTTTTGCCGTATCATCATCCACAATTTTCAGTGATGAAGATTAAGAGCTGGTTTATCGCGGCATTTTAAAATAACTTATCCCACTCCAGCCTTTGACTATATTTTCCTCTTTAACTCTGAGCTGACTTTTGATTGGTCAATTGACCCATGCCCACAAATAAATTTTTAATTCTTAACTTATACCCAACTTTAACTGTTGAGATAGGAAACTGTTAGCATACGACTTATAATTTTATGAGATGAAAACATAATTAAGGAGAGAGAACACTAAATGAAGAGGAATCAGGATGACAGTAAATAACAATTGACATTGCATTTAAATTTTTAAAGATCAAAGGTGAGGGGAAAGTAAAAAGTGAGAGAAGAACCTGTTAGCATAGGACTTATAACAATAAGAGAAGAACACAAGGAGTTAGGACAATAAAAGAAAGGAAAAATATAGCAAATAACGTTTGACATTTCATTTAAAATCTTGAAAATCAAAGTTGGCTGGAAAGCATGAAGCTGAAAATAATCCCACTAAGTATAACGGAACAAGCTGTTAGCAGAGAACATACAGTATGCTCTAGCAATTTCAGCTTTAAATTGATGAAACCATGACTCAAATCTAGCACTGGTCTTAAATTCATGAAATCTCGGTAAAAAAGAATAAAGGTTTCTATTGAACTAAATCCACAGCCAGGAAGTTTGGGTCACTGTGTGAGGAACCGAAGAGGAACCGAAGAGGAACCGAAGAAGAACCAGTTATAGGGGAGTCACAGAATAGCAGCAATTGACGTTGCATTTAAACTCTTGGAGATGGTAGCTACCAGGGAAGCAAATATACAGAATGGAGTTCCACAGACGGAAAGTGCGACAAAAGAAACTACTAGAATAGAAGTGTCAGCTTGTTTTGACTGTAAAAGTGTGGGACTGTGTTGTCAGTGTGGTTTCTCGAGTTAATCCTTATAGAGTATGGCGCAAGGAAGCCAAGATTGTCGGAGCAGGATCCATGGAAATATTCGTAGAAGAGACAGAAGGAAGTCATATTCCGTCGGTGAGAAAGTAGCTGGAGTACAGCTTCTAGGTTGGGATCGATTATATTGCAGATTCTTCTCTGGGTCCTGTCTAGAGCACGGAGATGAATAGCAGGTGCGCCTGACCTGGTACGACAAGATCGTCGCATGCCTGATTTGTATATGTGCAAGATGGACTAAGGTGAGAAAGCATTCCTGGCCCGACACAGTAACCTAGTCTTCTTAGCAGTAGATTAAGATATATATATATAAGCATTCGGTGTAGATATAGAAGAATCCAAAGGAGTATTCTGTACATAAAATGGTAGGATAACTCTTCAAAAGAGCTCTAAATATATATGTATATATAAGAAAGAATTCAGGCAGATACGTCATTTCATGGTATTTCGGAAGTATACATAATAGACATTCATTGTCTCTTTTATTTAACAGTATGTGTTTAAAAAAAGTATATATTTATATATATATATATATATGCGTTTGTGTGTGTGTGTGCGTGTGCATATATATATATATATATATATATATATATATATATATATAATAGTGTGTGCGTTTGCCTGCTCGGTGTTTGCTTCAGATAACAATTTTCTTTTGTTTGATCCTAAGCCTACAACTAATCTGATCCTGTTGAAAATAATGCCGAAGTACAGATCCTTGCTGTGCAAGAAATATCAATATATTTTGTGTTGATGTTGGTATGCGTGCTGATTTTTACATCGGATATATGTATATATATATATATATATATATATATATATATATATATATATATATGTATATAATACCTATATATATATATATATATATATGTATATAATACCTATATATATATATATATATATATATATATATATATATATATAAGCATAAAACCATTGCAATGTACGCTATTAATCAGTCGACAAAACAACTCAAACAAAAAGTATTCTATCTGCCGCCTGATAGAACACCCAGCCCTTGAGCACTTGTAATAATCATCTTGTCTCTACAATCTCCGTCAATTATTTTCGTTGACAGTTTCCTTCAACGTTTCACATTGCCATATTTCCAGGTCCTCGTGTAGTTTTTTAGGCGAATGTCTAATAAATTTGTACAAAGTTCTTCCGTTATTTTTTTCCTTCTGGTGGCGAAGCAAAGATACACAAATTCCATATAATCATTCTTAGGTCTCGGTATCAGTTGATACGACAACTCAGAAAGAATTTGAATGATTATATCTGTCAATTTTTCCCTGTTCATATTTTGCAACTGTTTTTGGCTAATATTTTTGGCGCCTCGGCGTTCCTGTTCGAGAAACATTGATTTTTTTTTATTCCTATATAATTCTTCTTCCTGTAGTCGAGCTAACACTAAAAATGTGCACCGAAATTTAAATATCAAAAGGTAACCATTCCTAGATTTGACTTCTTTTAGATTGTTATTCAGTCGTGGTCGAAAGATCTAAGACTTTCCAGTCCAAATGGTGGCTTCCCCTATGTGGATAGGGGTTGCAGGTTCTAATCCTTCCGAATGGCAAACATTTTCGTAAGAAAAATTTATCGTAAATAATCAGTCTGGTAGAAATAAATATATATACTGTTTGATTGTAAATAAAATATCTACTTTTTTATAATCGTGTCGCCGCATGGAAGGCATTTTACAGCCACTGTTATGCAAGGGTTACATAGGAGGAATGTCATGAGGAGTGAGAGGTTGCAAGGGGTATCAGGAAGGGAGTAGGAGAGGGAAAAGATTACTGATGAGAGTAGGGTGGACGAGGAGAAATGTTATGAGGAGTGAGAGGTTGCAGGAGGTGTCAGGAAGGGAGTAGGAGAGGGAAGAGAGTACTGATGAGAGTGGGGTGGATGTAGAAATGCATGAGAGAGAGGATGTAAGTTAGTGAGACAGGAGATGACTATTGACTTTACATTGTAACTGTCAGGAAAGGAAGCATGCGAAAGAGAATTCCACGAGCGGGAAGTGCGAGAAAAGAAGCTGATGGAGTAGAATTTGCGTTTACAATTTATTGGTTTCACAGTAAAAGGGTGGAACCTAGTTGCTAATCTTGTGGCTCGAGGAAATTCGTATATAGGGGGTACCAGTGAGCTAAGCTCATCGGAGCAGAAGCTGTGAAAGTATTTGTAGAAGATACACAGGGAAGCCACACTGCATCGGTGAGAAAGCGACTGTATCCTAGCTGCCAATTCGGGATCGATCACATTACAGATTCTTTGTTGGATTCGGTCGAAGACACCTAAGTGGATAGCAGGAGCACCGGACCAGATATACTAGTATCGATTCCGAAAATAATATTCATATAGATAATTGTATATATATATATATATATATATATATATATATATATATATATATGTTAGGCACGTGTAGGTAGTTTGTGAAAATTATGTACTAAATCTAAAATTATGTATTTTATGGATAATAATCAGAGTAACCTGAATAATTTTGTTAGATTTTGGTGTACATTGAAGCACATTGGAAAATAGTGTCTACCTAGATACCACGTATTTTATAGATATATATTACGGTGGAGTGAAAAAATGAAAATTCTGAAATCATATTGCTAATAGAAAAAAAGTTGTATCTTTACGTAGCAGTAACAAATACAGAATATTATCAAAATTGATTAATATATTAAGCTGCCGAAAAATATTTTTAAAAATTGATATTTTATATTAAATATGCAATTCTCAAAATTTTCTATTTTTTTATTTGATACTGTTTGTTATCTAATAATGAAATAAATGTTTACTGATTATAGTTGCAAATAATCATAATGTTTCTTTGGTTAAAACTTTGGAATTTTTTATCTAGCGAAATCAATTATATGCCATACGTAATACATTCTTTGGGCGATTATATCTCGAAAGAGACACGACTGACTGGGCAAAAGATTATCCCACAGTAGCTTTCTGCGGTATACTAGCTGCCAGCCAAGGCTATAGAACCCAATCTGTTCTATTATTTAACCCATAATTGTAGGAAAGAGACGGATTAATACCTTTCGCAAGGGCATTCGTGCGTAAGTGAATGCAGGGAATTCCACTGGAATTTGAACTCGGCACGCCGATTTCTCGTTCCGAGTCGATATCCAATGCACCCCAACCCACATCAGGTTGCTTTAATAAATCTATCCTGGTTATTTTGTCCACACATTGAAGCACAAGCTTCAGTTATTGATTTCACACAACGTTGAACAACCTGGGTGGGACAAGTCAGTCCAAAAATGGGAGAGTTCTAAACTTTTCTCGCAATTCTTTATTTGTGAAATTCAGGGTTAAGAGGGTTCAGTATCAGATGATAAATCTTCCGGAGACTTTAGATAAATTCAGAAGCATAAAGATTGATTCTTGCTAATCTGAATTCACCTGATGGCCAGTTCTTGCACAATTTCTTGTTCATCATAGAGCACAAAAACGAGAATGTTCTCAGGATGCAGAAAATATACATATCTTTGAAATAGAAGACATACAATTTCTTTGGGGACATTGGTCAGGACTTTAGATCTCTGAATATCTCTGAATCATTTTGTGTATATTAGGAGCTCCATGACTAAGTGACCAAAATCCTTTAATATCAAACCATGAAGTGACATAAACTTCCAAAAATAAATGTTGCAATTACTTTCAGTTTTTCTTCTGGTTATTTGGTCCAAACATAGAGACCTAATTTTTGATTTGCCGTTGTGACCCAGTGTAAGTGGAAGAGTTTTCCTGGATTTTTTTTTTCAGCCAAAGTGTCTGGAATATCACCTTTGTTAATAGCTCG
>JBBBDQ010000795.1:997500-1057500 GCA_037127315.1 Ascarosepion bandense | reverse complement strand
AGATTTTCCCGTCTGAGTCCATTCTGCACATATATAAATATACCATCAGCTCGTGTATTGAATACTGATGCCACATCTGGTCGGAAGCCCCTGCTATTCACCTCGGGGTTCTTGACAAAATCCAACGGGAACTGCAATGTGATCGATACCGAATTAGCAGCTCGGCTGCAGTCGCTCTCTCTCCGGCGTGACTTGGCTTCCTTGTGCCTCTTCTATAAATACTTTCACGGCTTCTGCTCCGATGCACTTAGATCACTGGTGCTCCCTATGCATGAATTTACACGAGGTACTAGATTAGCAACTTTTAGAGTGAAACCGATAAAATATAACAGCAATTTCTACTCCAACAGCTTCTTTTCTCGCACTTCTCTCGTGTGGAATTCCCTTCCATATACTTGCTTCTTCGACAGCTACGATCTCAAGGAGTATAAATGTAAGGTCAATAGACATCTCCTATCACACTAACACGCATCCATTCTCACGAGCCCTTTTTCAATCTACTCCACCCACATCCGTCTATTACCCTCCTCCTGACATTTTCTATAACTAGCCCCTCCTTCTCATCACTTTCTTTTATGTAAACACCCTGCGAAACAGTGGCAGTAGAATACCTTGCTTGGGGTGAGATGATTAAAAAAATGTGAGAATATCGTCATTTTATCAGCATGAAAATGGAAGCGATTTATAAGAGAAAAGATAACAGATTTTGGGAACCCATCGTCGATTTAAAGATCGTCGTACGATCTAATGATTTGTGACACATATAACAACCAGATATGTGTGTACTAGTTGAAGAATTTAGCTTAATGTTCCCCCCACCATTTGGAGTATTATATTCGTAATGTTGAAAATATTTATGTGATTGAGGATATGATTAGGTTATTATAAATAAAATTACTGGCAACCATATTATTAATGCTAGAACAATTCATAACGCAGCAACATGCAAAAAACGTTATTAACCCTCTAGGGCCATTCGTATCGTATTTGATACAGTATTTCCCTATAAGGAAACATTTGGTATTTCCCTATAAGGAAACATTTGGTATTCATTGACTGAGCAGTCAGTACTGCTTTCATTTGAAATTTATAAAATATTTCTCTTAAAAAATTTTTCAGGAAAATATTTCTTTCAAGGCTTGTTTTCATACTGTATCAAATATGATACGAATGGCCCTAGAGGGTTAAATATCAAACAGGCAGATCTACAAAAATCGTTGCAAAAAAGATCTTAACAGGCTATGGGTTCTAGAACCGCCAAAATCTTTTACAAGAAGGCAGCAAGCTCCTAGCACGAAACTCTCTGCATATGTGTGAGATGCGAAAAACAAAGGAGGGTGGGATACGACATAAGTAAAACTGAACATATTAAAAATGCATTAATTTGTAAATCTGCATGCCAGTGTTCGCGATATAAGTACGGTATACATTTTAGAACACCCAGAAGAAGACAATTTGATTGATTAAAGTTATCGAATTAGTTAGAGAGTGTACACATGACCCAAATTAAGTTACCTGTCCTTTGATTAAATTAATCATTTACTGTAAATCTTATATAACATCAGGTGTTTAACATTACGGGGAAGAGTCCCTAATGAGAACCGGAAACAATTCATATATTTCTTCGATATCATTTTTACTATATATATATATATATATATATATAACTTTTTGTTTGAACATTATCTTTAATCGATAAACAGTATATATATATATATATATATATATATATATAGTCATTCTGTTTTGATCTGTTTCGCTGTATCACAGCTCATCAGTACGGTTAGTCAGCCGATCGCCTTTTACCCAGGATTGAAACCCGACCGAATTGGCGTCAGTCGGCGATTCTACTTCTGAGCTAAGGGCGCTTGGTAGAAGGAGACTGATTGTATATTATCATTATTCACGCCCAATATATATATATATATATATATATATATATATATATATATATATATATATATATATGCGTTACTATTCAGAAATGAATTGACTTCTTTCGATGACTGGTGTGTGTGTATACACTGCTTATATACAACACGTTAAAATTTCCCCTCTCTGATTCCATTCGCCTATGGCTTATGGATTAGCGAATCCGACTGACACCAAATCGGTCGAGTTTCGATCGGCCATAAAGCAAGTGGATATGTCTAGCCACACTGATGAGCTGTGATACAGCAAAAGAGTTTCTTAATTAAAAACAGAATATCTACTCAAATACAAATATGGTATAAAGAATGTTTAAACAAGCAAAATACATATGTAAGTTGTTAATTCCATTTTGTTAACGTCCAATATTATATAAAATATTTACGATATACGATAAGATTTAATATTATTATTTTTTTCAGTGGATTTACTGATAAAAAGTAAATTGGTAAGCAGGTTCTCCTTATCGTAACGTGCGTAATATCGCCGTAGAGATAGCGAGTTAATAGGATTAAAGAAAACCTTACCCTGACACCGACGCCTGACGGGTGACAGCAACATAACTTATGTCACGAAACTTAGAAATAGAAAACTTAGAAATATGCAGGAACATCCTAATTTAAGTGACAAACATCTCTGAATTAATCATATATATATATAGAACCAATTTAATAAAAAAATTATCCAAATGTTGGAGATTTTTTGTCTTTATTTTCAACTGAAATTAAAGCCAAAATACAATCTTTAGAACGGCTCATGATTAAACATAATAGACATTAATCGTCGGTTATATTTAACAGTATCCGTTTAGACAATATATATATATATATATATTGTGCACTACGCAATCACCAAATGAAAATTGCAAAGTAGTTTTTAATATAATCATGATGATTGCGTAGTGCATGAACTGTTTCATCGACATAAGATGACATATATGCTTATTATTGCATAATTAATAGCCCAGTTTTTCGTACATTTAACAGTGTTTTACTAACAAATGAATAACATTTTTATATCTTTGTATCCACATATCTACCTATATTTCTTAAGTCATCATATATCTTAATATATATATACATCCAAACGAATAAAGAACAAAGACAATATTTGCAACGTTCAAAATATTAATTTAAAACAGAGATCAGTATACGAGGGTCATTCAATAAATTCGGCATAAGGACTTCTAATACAGATAGTTAGCTTACTTTTTTAAATTTTTCAACGTAGCCTTCCAGAAATGTCCCACACTTTTCCAGTCTGTGCACAAGCTTTCGTATTTCCTCAGTGTAAAAATCTTTGGACTGCTGTCTCATCCAATCGCTCACAGCACTTTTGCTTTCATCGTCACTTTCAAACTTCGTGCCTCTCGTGAACGCTTTCAAGGGACCTAACAGGTAAAATCTGAAGGGGCAAGGTTTGGGCTGTAAGGAGGATGAGGGAGCAGTTCACAGATTGACCCTCTTCTGTTCGTGCTCTGCAGTAAGCATCATTGGCACCCACCGGCAACTGATCTTCGAGTAGGCAAAGGTCATCATGGACAATTTTGTGTGCTGTCCCAACAGATAGGCTCAAGGTCCTTGCAATGTTATCCACTGTCACCGTTCTGTCAGACTGAATGTGGTCATTGACTGATTCGATCAACTCAAGAGACCTCATTTCTGTAGGCCTCTCAGGCCCGTCTTCATCCTCAACACTGCTCCGTCCTTCTTTCAACAATTTAGTCCACTTGTAGATTTTTTTTGGATGAAACATGTGACATGTTGATGAAACATATGAATTCCAACTGGTTTGCACTCTTCAGCAACCAAAAACTTGATAACTGACCTCTGTTCAATCCTGGAGCATGCTTCTTGGTCGGTCGTCTTTGTTAATCTCCAAAACTCTCACAGTTTTTTTCAATCTGCAAAAAAAAAAAAAAAAATAGGTCCCTTTGAAAAAGAAATAAAGGTAATTAAAAAAAAGTAGTTTCTATCTATATTAGAAGTCCTTATACCGAAAAATTCATCTTATTTAATGACCCTCGCAGAAATAGGGCAATGAATATTTATTATAAATTGTACTTTAGAACATATATTTTAAGAAAGTTTTAAAAATGTTTAAATGGAATTTTTGAAAAGATTTTTATCTTTGAATATTTTTGATAAATAAATATTTGTGACTGCAGTATATTTTCTCATCGTCCGGATTCTGATGAACAGAGTGCGCAACAGAATTGTCCAAGATAGGACAAGGACAATGTGGGTTCGTTAATGATACTGGAACGAGGTATGCTATATTCATACACAGAATGCTATTTGAAAGAACAATAGAAATGCAGAAAGACATCTATCTGTACTTTATAGACTACGCAAAGGCGTTTGATAAAGTATGACACAAGACATGATAAAGATGCTCGACAACCTCGACATTTTCGGAAGACGTTAGGATAATCAAGAATCTCTACTGGAACTGCACAAAAATAATGAACAACAAAGCAGATATTGAGATAGAAAAATACATTATGTTGAACATAATATACAAACTTAAACGCAGGTTAGTAATCAAGGAATACTATTAGTAAGAAATAAATATATACAAGTCTTAAAATGAAATCCTTGGGAATAGTATATCCGTGTATATTATTCTAGCTGAGTAAAGCTCAGGGCTATTCTGACTTCTGACGCGCTAATCTCTGGGTAACCTCGGTATCTCTCGGTTACTTACGTATCAGTTCCGGTACTCTCCGATAACTCTGACGGATCTCTACGATAACTCTATGGTAGCTTCTGTATCCCACTATGGCAGGTGTATACTATACTCCAGTCGAGTCCATTATCATATACAAAGAGGAGATCCCACAATAAATACAAAGGCTGAAAGACCTTTATCTGTGCTTTATAGACTACGCAAAGGCGTTCGACAAAGTATGACACAAGGACATGATAAAGATGCTCGACAATCTCGACATTTTCGGAAAAGACGTTAAGATAATCAAGAATATATATTGGCAGCAAACCGGTTGCGTACAGATAAGAAGAGAATTCAGTAGGTATAAAAAACAAACAAAAAGGGACGTAAGACAAGGATGGGCTTTCTCACCGAATCTATTCAACTTCTACAGCGAAAAATTCGTCATTAGCGGCCATAATCTCAACACTGTAACACAAATGACAGGGTGCTGATAGCAGAACGGAAAGGAGAATGCAGGGCCTCATACAGAAGGTAGAAAGAGAAAGCGAGAAGAAAGGACTAAGCATAGACTTCAAGAAAACTGAATGTATGGTCATCAACAAAAAGAAAACCCAAAAGTCCCAACTACAATTCGGAGAAACTAAAATACAACAAGTATAGAAATACCTGGGAAGCGGGCTGACAAAGGATGGAAACTGCGATGCGGAGATCCAAAGGCGCATTGACATGTCCAAGGACGTATTACAAACGCCAACCTGAGTACGGAAAACCAGGAAAATCTTATTGTAAATAAAGAAAAGATTCCTGGATTGCTATATCATGTCTTTTCTTTTGTATTGCGATGAAGGATGAAGGAGAGGCTTTGGGCAACGGAAATGTCGTCCTTCTTTTGTTTTGTATTGCGACGAAGGATGAAGGAGAGGCTTTGGGCAACGGAAATGTCGTCCTACAGAAGGATGCTGAGGATTGCATGGACTGAGCACGTGACTGAAGAAAAATTGTTGGGGAGGATAGAAACGAAGACAAAATCATACATAACACAAAGAAGAGAGAGGTGAGGTTTCAGGGGCATGTAATGAGGAAGGAGGGTCTGGAGAATTTAGTACTCACAATACGGATAGAGGGAATGAAAGACAGGGGAAAGGTGCTGGAGACCTATTTCATAGGACTGAGCAAATGGATGACACAGCTGGATTTGGGAGAGATACCAAAAGGAAGAATTTTGTGAGCGACAAGAGACAGAGGTAAATGGAAAATCATGATCACCTACGTCCTGAAAGGATATGGAAGAAGAAAAAGAAAAAGAAGAAAAAAGAAGAAGAAGAAGAAGAAGAAGAAGAAGAAAAACAAAAAAAAGAAAAAAAAAGAAGAAGAGAAAGAAGAAGAAAAAAAGAAGAAGAAGAAAAAAGAAAAAGAAAAAAGGAAGAAGAAAAAGAAGAAAAAAGAAAAAAGAAAAAGAACAAGAAAAAAAGAAGAAAAAGAAAAAAGAATAAAAAGAGGAAAAAGAAGAAGAAGAAGAAGCAGAAAAAGAAGAAGAAGAAGAAGTGTATTTTGTCTCACTTTTCGTTTTTCTTTTTTCTCCGCCTTTTCGTGGACGTAAATGTCTATTCCTATCTTCCTCCTTTATTTTGTATAAGTATATATTCTTTACATTTTTATATAACTCTGTGATTGAGTATATATATTTGGTATATATCTCCTTTTTTATGTCTAATTCAAAAAAATCTTTGTGATTGTATATAGTTTCTCACAATATTTGTCTTAATGTATATCTGCGTAAATATATGTATTCTTTTGGTCATCAAATCGGAGAAACCTGAAAACTCCCCACTTGTGTGTTTTCAGGGGAGAATCTAGTTAACAGAAAATGAATATCACCAAGTCAATGCGATTTCAAAAGGACATGTGCTATCTTCAGAGATTAACATAAAGACATCCAACGTCAAATTTTAATGTCACTGTAACCTTTCTGACGATGGCTCAGGTGAGCTGAAAGCTTTGAAACTGCTTTCAAAATATATCCAAATGTTGGACAATTTTTGTCTTTATTTTCACCTGAAATTAAAGCCAAAATACAATGTTTAAAATGCTTCATGATTAAATTTAATAAACATTCATATTTAACAATATATGTTTAGAAAATTATCTTCTGCCTCGATTCACTAAATATTATATATATATATATATATATATATATATGTATATATATATATATAAAGTACATATATATATATATATATATATATATATATAGTACATATATATATATAGTACATATATATATATACATATATATATATATATATATATATATATATATAAAGTACATTTTTAAATTCAAAACTTTTTATTAATATTCTTTCCTATATATATATATATATATATATATATATATATATGTATGAGAGAACGAGAGAGCACATGTACAGACAATATTTATAGTAGGTATACAAATTTAATTTGGCATCTGTGTTATTTTATACAGTGAAATTAATGTCAACCAGCCTAGAAATTGAGAAGACTGAAGTGACAAAATGTAAAGTCCAGGAGAGATATTGTTTCTTTAGAAAAGACTTAGAGTTTGGTTGGTATTAATTTCAGTGATTAAAATAACACAGAAGTCAAATCAAACACATGTACCAACTAAAAATATCATTAATAAGTAATAGGGGGCACCAGTGAGCTAAGTTCATCTGATCTGAAGCCATGAAAGTATTTGTAGAAGATATACAGGGAAGCCACATTGCGCTGGTGAGAAAGCGACTGTATCCGAGCTGCCAAGCCGGGATCTATCACATTACAGATTCTTCGTTGGATCATGTCATTTTCTCATAAGATTTGTCTTAATGTATATCTGAGTAAATATATGTATTCTTTTGTTGATATTAAGTTATATTGTAACCCCATATCCACACCCCACTGGACCAATGCACCCACAACACCAGCAGTTGGTCCAGTATAGTCCAACAGATTACAGGTTAGGCGGAGGTCTTCGGTTCCCAATGTCAATTCAATGCCACCCTCTAGCCACGTTGTGATTGATTCGATCCTGGAAAGTGGTCATTAGATCGTAGAAACCTGAAAACTCCCCATTGGTACAGTTGCGTGTTTGTCGGGGGAGAATCTGGTTAACAGAAAAATACATATAACCAAGTCGATGCGATTACAAAAGGACATGAGCCAGCTACAGAGATTACATGGACAGTCAACGTCAAATGTTAACGTACCTGTAACCTTTCTGAATGGCACGAAGAACGTTCTAGTCACCATAGTCACAAGATCTCAACATCATTAAACATCTATCGTTCATTTTAGGATTTTAAGTGAGTAGTAGATATCTTTCATCATCATCGTTGAAATAATTAGATACTGTTTAAACTGAACAATAGATAAAGATCCCTGGAAATAATTTACTCTTTGTATGTGCGTTGTGGTACAGTGGATATCGGCTCGGAACGAGAAATCGGGGAGCCGAGTTCGAATTCCAGTTGAATCCATTGTATTCACTTACGCGCAAATACCTTGGGAAAGGTATTAATCCGTCTCTTCCTTCCAGTTATGGGTTAAATAGCAGGACAGATTGGGTTCTATAGCCTTGGTCGGCAACCAGTCTACCGCAGAAAGCAATGGCAACCTACTGCGGGATAATCTTCTGCCAAGTCAGTCATGTCTCGAAAAAGACATGATCGCTCAAGCGTGTATCACGTATGGCACTTAACTGACTGACTGAATATAATAGTTGAAAACATGATTAAGGCTTGTATTGGGTATAAAGTGTGGGATCGATTTCCTATTGTTTTGAAGTAATAAACTGATCCCCCACTAATTACTACATAACAATATAGTACATCACTTCCCCCATCTAGTTATGAGTCAAATAATAGGAGAGATTAGGTTTTATAGCCTTAGTCGTCAACCAGTCTACCGCAGAAAGCAATGGCAACCTACTGCGGGATAATCTTCTGCCCAGTCAGTCATGTCTCTTTCGAGACATGATCGCCCAAGCGTGTTTCACGTATGGCACTTAAGTGACTGACGAGTCGATTCTACAAAGTCTTTATGTTCTAATTACTGCCAAAGGCGGTCTCTTTCCCATACTGAAATAAATTTGCTTTTAAGGTGTTTATATTATTTCGTCCACCGTCTGTCTGTCTGTCTGTCTGTCTGTCTCTCTCTCTCTCCCTCTCTACATTATATATATATATACATGTGTGTGTGTGCGTGTAGTACATATTCGTCTACTTTTTTTTTCTTTTTTTCTTTTTTCCTTCTCTCCACCCACTTGTTGTCCTTTTAGTTGTTAATGTCTGTGGACCTAAATGTCTATTCCCCACTTACTCTTTTAATTTGTGTGAGTATATATTTTATACATCTATCTAAACTTATTTATAAATGAAACTTTGTCTGTGTGTGTGTATCCGTTGACTATAGACTCCGAAACGGCTGAACTGATTTTCTTGAAAATTTACACAGTTGTACTATAAGCATCTGCGAGTGTTCTTAGCTAGGTTTTGTGTCGAGGTACCCCCGATAAATAACGAAAATCGATAATCGAAAAAATCGGGTTATAGAAGGAGTGGTCCGATTTTAATCATAGACAAAGAGTGGTCCGATTTTAATCAATAGACAAAGACATAAGAAACGATATTCAGAAGTTTTAAGGTTGCAGTTCTTACAATAGTGCAGAAAATCGATAATATATATATATATATATATATATATATATATATATATATATATAAATATAAAAGGCAAAATGTTTGTGTGTGTGTCTGTTAAATCTGTCTGTATGTCCTTTATAGAAATCCACAATTTTTATCCGATTCTCACCAAACTTCACACAAATATTCTTTAGGCTAAGTCTGAGCTCCAGGACCATCGATTAGTTTCAAAGCTTTCATTACACCCGAGCAACGCCGCTAGTTTTCATATAATTGTGTAATTTAACGTCACTCAAAAAGTCCTGGGTCTGACATATAAATGGCGTTACTAATCATGAGCCCATAGGATTTTTGTGACGTATTAAAATTCAAATGGCAAGTGAGAAAATTTGGGTCCAATCATTTGATTAGTTTACAAATTACAGTTATTTAAATTACTGTTGTAAATTTTCAAAACAATGAAAAATGTGAATTTTGTGCGTTAATAAAGCATTGCTTTCTGATGGAAAAAATACTGTTCAAACAGAGCATTCGCTTGATAAATGTTAATCAGACTCTGCGCCGTCGGAAACATGGGTTAAGTGGTGATATGCTGACTTTTAAATGCGGTCGTACCGACACAAATCATGCTGAACGCTCAGGTCGCCCAAAATTGGCAGTTGTTCCGGAAAACACACACAAAGAAATCCACAAACTATTTTTGAGGCGATTTTAAATTGAAGTTAGGTGAGATAGCAGAGGAGCTGAATATATCAGAAAGCAGTGTATTTACTATTTTACATGAATATACGTCAATCATGAAGCTGGGTTCAAAGATGAATGCACGTTTATTCAGTCGATCAAAAAAAAAAAAAAACAGCGCGTCGAAGATTCAGAGTGTGGTTTGCAAATATTTCAACGCACCAAAAAATATGTGACACTTGATGAAACATGGATTTACTACTACACTGCGGAGTCAAATCGGCAGTTAGCTGCGTGGACAGCAGCAGGTGGAAGTCGTTCATATCGACCAAAGACGCAAACATCAGCAGCCAAGATTTTGGCCTCTGTATTTTGGAATGCTCAAGGTATTTTTCATCGATTATCTTGAGAAAGGAAGAACCATCAATAGCAAATATTATATAGCAACTAGCAGTATAGCCCGGCGTTGTACGGGTGTAATGAAAACTTAAAAACTAATCCATAGTCCTTGAGCTCAGACTGTGTCTAAAGAATATTTGTGTGAAGGTTGGTGAGAATCGGATAAAAATGGTGGATTTCTATAAAGGACATACAGACAGATTTAACAGACACCCACACAAACATCTTGCCTTATATATATATATATATATATATAAAAGATCCCTGGAAATAATTTAATCTTTGTATGTATATATATATATTATCGATTTTCTGCACTATTGTAAGAACTGAAACCTTAAAATTTCTGAATATCGTTTCTTATGTCGTTGTCTATGAGTGTATCAAATTTGATTAATAAAATAAAGTGATGCATATTTCTATAGTTTCTCATCAGACTAGTTTCGTGTTTGTGTGATTCAATGTATGTATTCATTTGTTCGTATTAAGTTATTTGTGTGATCTGATCTATCTGTTCTCAATTCATTGCCGCTTTATATAATACAAGCTTCACTTTCTCTGTTAAAAACCATTCATTAATATTCTGAGCTAATTAATTTATTTTTCAACTGTCTAAAAGAGACAATATAAATAAATTTACATTGTTGAAATAAATCTTGATTTATAACGTTTAACTATGTGTTTAGTTTTCCTCTCAATATTATCTATATATATATAAGGCAGTCTGTGAGTCTGTGTGTGTCTGTTCCCTATGCACGCCTACATTTTGTAAGCTACGCCTTTCAAACTTTCTAGGGACACATACATTTTTTGAGTTTAAGTTCAGCAATTTTCCCTTTCGCACTTTTTGGCCAATGAAGCCGATTGTTTACTTTTGCTCCGTAAAACATCTAAGATCTAAGAAGGTTGCTCAATTACGTCACAAAAACCGAATCACACGTGTCAAACGCGACTAAAATATTCTTTATTTTAAAAAAAGTGAGCCTTTATATTTAATTTTTATTTCGACGTTTTAAACATTCATTTGGTCAACAAAAAAATGTAAATATTTTCCCCCGTAATCTTGAAACAAAAGAAATATATAAAACAATGTGTTTTTCAAACAAAAAGAAAACAAAATATGTTAAAAAACGTGCCAATAGTTAATTTAATTAATTACGTCTTTTTTTTTCCCAGATTTAATATTTCATATCTCAGAAAATAAAATTTAAAAAAATATATATTTTCGCTAAATATTTCATGCAGGAAATCAACTGTCTGTAATTCGTGTAGCATTAATGTAACTTTTTCCTTTAAAATCAAATGAATATATTTTAAAATATTCTTCAAAACTTTCTGAACTGAGAGCGTAATAGTTTTTATATTTCTACTTTCAGTAAAACAAAATAAATAATTTTTATTTTTATGTTAAATTCATTTAGTCAACAAAAAATGTAAATGTTTTCCCCCGTAATTTTGAAAAGAAAAAACAAGTGGAATTTGTTTACAATGTCGCACAAAACATCAACTCGCGTTTATGCAAAACGAAATAAAATAGATTTTTTAATGGAATTTTTAACAATTTTCAAAAAACAATTTTTTATATAAATATTTTTTATATAACGGAGCTTTAAAGGAATTTATCCATTTAATATTACAAACATTGTAATTGCTGAAGAAAAGCCTGTTTCTAACGCGGTTTACTAGAAGACGACAATCAATGGGACTCTGCAATGGCGAATGGTGTCTAGCATCTTCTCCTACTATTAAATGTTCTTAGTTTCACGGTCATGATGCTAGTATATATATATACTACCACAACCACGCTCTCCCGTAGACTTACATGTCATCTTTCTGATCAGAGTACTATTAAACAACATTTCTCTGAAAAACATAAACATGTAGGTAATATCAGACAGATTTTGGTCAACAATACGGTGATCCTTACTCATACACATAGTAAGAGGAACCTGCAGATATTGGAGGCCATGTACATCAAATCAAAACAACCAACACTCAATAAAATCAACTTTAAAACAGGAAATAACATATTACATTGCATTTGACTAGATGGTTTTGTTGTCATTTCGCGCTATCCCGCGGTGTGACGTCATAAAACCGCATCGCAAACTTAAGAACTGCGTTTATTATTTTTGGTAACTATTGCCGTTGCCAAGCGGAGTTTTATGTCAACACAAAATAAAATCGTCGGTGATGGTGGATTTTATAATATTTCAGTTTAAACTACCTCTCTGAAGATGGCTCATGTGAGCCGAAAGCTTAGAAGAAAACCAATAAATAATTATCCAAATGTTGGAGAATTTTTGTCTTTATTTTCAACTGAAATTAAAGCAAAAATACGACGTTTAGAACGGCTCATGATTAAACATAATAAACATTCATTGTCTCTTATATTTAATAGAATATGTCTAGAAAATATATATATATATATATATATATATATATATATATAAGGAAAGCAAGAAATCAAAAGAAAGTTCCACAGACGAGAAATGTTGGAGAAGAAAATAGTAAAATAGAATTTGCGGTTATATATAATTGTTTCACCAGTACGCTTATATTCACGCAGACAATGTACGAAGAAGACACGCTAATTAAAACAACTGCCATGAAAATATTTATAGAAAAATTAAGATGGAGGAAATCGAAGTCACGGCGAGAGAAAAGTAACTGAAACCGAGATGCCAGCTCAAGACCTATGATATTGCAGATGATTCTTTTTTTTCTTTTTTTTTTGTATAAAACATGTTTTTCTATTTGGCTCTGGTTGCTTCTTTTCCGACGCGAAGAGATAAAAATTAATTAATTGGAGTAGATAGACTAAACTATCGCCTGGTTCACACTCCACCCACGTCTATTGAACAGGTGAAGAGGCTCATCCCTTGTTCCCTGTTTAGAATGTGGTTTCCGACTTTCTCTTTTCCAATCTTTCACTCTTTTCTTTTTTTTTCAATTGGAGTAGATAGACTAAACTATCGCCCGGTTCACACTCCACCCACGTCTATTGAACAGGTGAAGAGGCTCATCCCTTGTTCCCTGTTTAGGACGTGGTTTCCGACTTTCTCTTTTCCAATCTGTTCAAATTTTTTTTCAATTGGAGTAAATAGACTAAACTATCGCCCGGTTCACACTCCACCCACGTCTATTGAACAGGTGAAGAGGCTCATCCCTTGTTCCCTGTTTACGATGTGGTTTCCGGCTTTCTCTTTTCCAATTTGTTCACATTTCTTTTTTTTTTCTATTGGAGTAGATAGACTAAACTATCGCCCGGTTCACACTCCACCCACGTCTATTGAACAGGTGTAGAAGCTCATCTTTTGTTCCCTGTTTAGGAAGTGGTTTCCGGTTTTCTCTCTTCTAATCTTTTCACTCTTACGTAGCCCCCTGCACATCAGTGGTGTTACCGCCTTGCTCGGGGTGATATGATTAAAAAAAAATAAACAAATATACCAATATATTTACCATGACATCGAAAATACAAGAGAAAACCATTAACATCAAAACATTGCAAAATGAACTCTTTTAAAAAAAAAAGGGTTACTAAACATTAGGTTTAAAAGTCCCAAAATTTCAATTGGATATAAACGTTGGTTAGTTCCTGTAATTTTACCCAAATAGTTGTGAGTTCAATACAAGGCAACAGCAGTGGTGAACAAGTAATAAGCAGGGAGATAACTCATGACTTCCAATCATTACTACTACGGAAGGAATGAGAATGATTTTAAGTTCGGTTCGAAATTTCTAGCAGAAGAAGGCCAGTGCGTCCAACGGCCGAAACGTCGTACAAATGGCAACACCAGATTTTTTTTTACTTAAGGGAAATAATAAATTGAAGCATGAAGCTCTTAATTAAATCTAAAATAAAATACTCAAGAGTGTTTTTTCATTTCAAAAATTTCATTTTAAACTTAGTAATCGAAAATTTTTGCCGAAATATTGGAGGTAGCTATATAAATAAATTATATGCGAATTTTATTTTAAAAATCTCGTGCTGACATTGACGAACTCCATCTTTAAAATTCCTGAAGCTAGCTAAAAATGCTTTCGTTTTGCATGTTTCTTTTTATTTTTTTTTTTAATAAAGCCGTATAAAAGGATTTTCAACAATGCAAAAGAAAAAACGTACAAAGAAATTCCTCTGTTCGCAGAAGGGGGAAATGTTTAACTCAAAAGCCAAATAACGTATGTGAGTTAAAAAAAAAAAAGAAAAAAAAAGAAAAGAAAATACGACGAAGTACAATGCATAGTAAAACCATCTTCAGACTCAAACGTTTCTTCCTCTTTGTCTCAAGTTGAAAGTTGTTCTCTATAACGAAATGCCAGCAGCCTGTCTTCTGATGTTTTGTCCCCACCGTTATTCAATTATCGATGCAGTTATTTGCCTTTTATCTCTTCTTTCTTTTGATTGACTTTATATTTAGGTAGTTTCATGGCTTTGGGAGGGACTATGGCCGATTTTTACGTAGTGGATATCAAAATGGTCGTCGATCGCTGACGCTATCAAAAGAAGAAGCAGACCTTATGGATGATGCAGCCAATAAAAACAGAATACAGAAATGGGTCAAGAAAAGAGTAAAAAACTTGATGTAATTCAAATTATACATTGACGAAATCTCGTGGGATTTCAAGATTTCGAATGTTTTTTTTTTTAAATCTTTAAACAAGAAAAAGAAAAGAAATCCAAAGATTATAACATATGAACGTATTCTATTTCCGATAGTTTCTAACTTTAATATTTGTTTTTCTTGATAAACGTTTTCAGGAATGTACTAAACAGGAAACAAGGGATGAGCCTCTTCACCTGTTCAATAGATGTGGGTGGAGTATGAACCGGGTGATAGTTTAGTCGTATATACAAATGTTGTTGTCTTAGGATTTCATCTTACATTTATGACGAGATAACAATGATGTTTTGCTGTAATGAGTCATAACTAAAGACTTCCTGTCTATTGATCTATTTCTCAGTTTTTCATATGCATCCATAACACTCTTCCTATATATATATATATATATATATATATATTTAGTGTATCGAGGTAGTAGATAATTTTTTAAACATATACTGTTAAATATAAGAGACAATGAATGTCTATTGTTTAACCATGAGCCGTTCTAAACATCGAATTTTGGCTTTAATTTCAGTTGAAAATAAAGACAAAAATTCTCGAACATTTGGATAATTTTTATTAAGTTGGTGTTAAGCTTATGTGAGCCAAAAGCTTAGGACCAACTTAATAAAAAATATCCAAATGTTGGAAAATTTTTGTTTTTATTTTCAACTGAAATTAAAGACAAAATACGATGTTTAGAACGGCTCATGATTAAATATAATCAACATTCACTGTCTCGTATATTTAACAGTATATGTTTACACTATATATACATATATATATATATATATATATATATATATATATATATATATATATTACTGATAAAAAGTATTAGGACAATAACTATTTTATTTTTTATGAGGCACAAAATAAAATTTAAAATCAGTCCTGTTCTAACACTTTTGCACACTACCGGTAGTGTACAAAAGTATTAGGACAGGGGTGATTTTCCTAAAAACCTCACTGAAATTCAAATACAGGGTGAAAAGCCACGCGTTTGTAAGAATTTTTTAACTTAAAAGGAAGAGGAAGGAAGGATTAAGAATTTGAACTGGCTCCCAAAAATATATTTTATCCAAATTATCCCGATCAGATATATTTTGAATGAAAAAATTGTTAAATCTAATGTTACTTTGCAAGACACACTTTGGAAACAAATACCAGCTGGAGATACCATTAGATACATTGAAGAAGTTTGTGATGTCAATGCCTGACAGAATGAAGGCTGTGATCAAAGCAAAAGGCTATTATACTAAATATTAAATTTATTTAGTAACAAGTATTTTTTCTTGTTAAAGTATTTGTTAAGTAAATCGAATAACATTGTTAAATAAATCGAATAACATTGCTTTAATTAAATTGTTTATTTTCTGTCAATATGTCTCATAAAAGATAAAAATAGTTCTTGTCATTATACTTTTGCACAGTACTGTATACACACACACACACATATATATATATATATATATATATATGTGTGTGTGTGTGTGTGTGTGTGTGTGTGTGTGTTGTGTTGTTATTTTTCAAAACTTAGAATGCTATCTATCTATCAAAATATCTATCTATTTCTCTCACTCTCTTTCTCTCTCTCTCTCTCTCTCTATATATATATATATATATATAAAGAGAGAGAGATAAATTCGTATAGATAAAAAAGTGCGAGAAGCTGTAAACGTATGGTTTAAAGTGTAGATTTATAGTTATTAATATTATTTTTGTATAATACATTAAGTGAGCATAAATATTTGTGTCGCTACACACGTTCCCAATTCAAAGCTGACTCTCTTTAGGCGAATAAATTTCGGACTTTACGTATCGAGATCCGTTTGTCTTTCTGACGGCCGAATGCACCGTGTGTCTATTGCAAAGTGTTCGGTGAACAGTTCAAAAGTTTGCGTGCTCGTTTGTTGCTTATTTTTACACTGGCTTGTTAGATATTTCAGTTTTCAGAATCGCTCATTTTTCATTGTCTAAATTATATTTTATTACGGATCAAATCGCTGAAAACAGTTTGAAGAAAAAAAAAGAAGAGAAAAACAATTTTTGCGAACCATTACAAAAAATAGTAATTCTTGATTCCGATTAGATATAAAAAAAAAAAGCACCAGGCAGAACTTGATGACCCGAACTTGATGACCCGTATCTTATATTTATTACGTAAAAGTAGAATTGAAAAATTCAAAATATGAACAAAATCGCTAAGAACAGGTTTGAAAAAAAAAGAATAAATTAAATTTCACTATATATGGAAATATTTTCAGATCAATGGAAAGTGAGAGATTCTCAAAATTGAAAAACTTAACAAATTAGTGGGAAAGTACTCAGCAAACCAACAGTCAGTCCTTTAAGTGCCATACGTGATACACGCTCGGGCGATGATGTCTCGACTGACTGGGCAGAAGATTATCCCGCAGTAGATTGCCATTGCTTTCTGCGGTAGACTGGTTGCCAACCAAGGCTATAGAACCCAATCCGTCCTGTTATTAGACTCACAGTTAAAGAGGGAAGAGATGTATTATATTATTACGTAGTAATAAGTGAGGGATCAGTTTATTACTTCTTAACAATATAAAACCGATCCCCCACTTCATGACCAGTAGAAGCATTAATCATGATTCCAACTATTATATTCAGTCAGTCAGCTAAGTGCCATACGTGAAACATGCTTGGGCAATCATGTCTCGAAAGAGACATGACTGACTGGGCAGAAGATTCTCCCGCAGTAGGTTGCCATTGCTTTCTGCGGTAGACTGGTTGGCAACCCAGGCTATAGAAACCCAATCCGTCCTGTTATTTGACTCACAGTTAAAGAGGGAATAGATGTATTATATTATTAAGTAGTAATAAGTGAGGGATCAGTTTATTACTTCTTAACAATATAAAACCGATCCCCCACTTCATGATCAGTAGAAGCCTTAATCATGATTCCATGTATTATATTCAGTCAGTCAAGTGCCATACGTGAAACATGCTTGGGCAATCATGTCTCGAAAGAGACATGACTGACTGGGCAGAAGATTATCCCGCAGTAGGTTGCCATTGCTTTCTGCGGTAGACTGGTTGCCAACCAAGGCTATAGAACCCAATCCGTCCTGTTATTTGACCCATAGCTGGAAGGAAGAGAAGAATTAATACCTTTCCCAAGGGTATTTGCGCGTATATGATTGCAACGCATTCAACTGGAATTCGAATTCGGCTTCCCGATTTCTCGTTCCGAGTCGATATCAACTGGACCACAACGCACATCAGCAAACGAACACGTACACATATAAACCTTCTGACCTATTTACCAACTAATTATCTCTATATACGCGGTGTTTTCGGTCATCACAAAGACAACCGGATCTCAATATGTAAAGTCAGTTATTTATTCGGCTAAAGGGTTTCAGCTGTAGATTAGAAAGACGTATAGCGACACAAACAGAAGAATGAACACTTAGTGTATTATGCAACAGATAAATAACATAAATTTAAATAATAACAATAAATCCATAGAATATGCAAAAATTTTACGGATTCTTACATTTTTTTCACTTAATCTGTCATTTCTAAACATTTAAATATATGTCTTAGACGGGAGATTCCAGTATATCGATCCGTTAATAAGCTTGATAACATTCTGGTCGATCTTCCATGTAAACAAAAACAGACTATCATTATTAATATATTGTAGTATCATTGTCATCTGTGATAATGGCTTATGTAAGCCGGAAGCTTAAATAGAATTAAAAATATGTATTCATATTGTGACTTTCTTCCTTCTTTTAATGATAATATAATGAAGCTTATCAGACGATATGCAAGAATTTACGTAAAATAAATAGATATAACTTGTCTACATTATTTAATGAAACATGCATTGCATATATGCAGTGAAAACGCTTATTATTTTCTGTTATAACTTTAGTTTATGTTCGCCATTTTGCCTGATATTTAGTAAGTAATATCTCGTGAAGTTATTTTCGTTGTATGTGGAAGAAAAATGTCAAAGATCAAAATTACCCTATGCAAAAGTATTGGATACATCATAACTAGAGTTATAACAAAAAATAACATGTATCCAATACTTACGCGTGTCACTGTATGTATATATACATATATAGATCATTTTAAAAAATGTATCCCTTTCCCTCTCCTTCAGTCTATCCATGCATCTATCTATCTATCTATCTATCTATCTATCTATCTATCTATAGATAAATAGATAGAAAGAGAGAGAGAACAACAACAGAAATCTACACACGCACAAACACACAGACACACAGACACACGCGCGCACGCACACACACACACACACACACACACACACACACACACACACACACATATATATATATATACATATATATATATATATATATATATATATATATATATATATACACACACACACACACACACACACAGACATATATATATATATATATATATGTCAAAATATATTAATTGCAAATATTGTTTGCTTATTTTTAATAAAATCCGTTCATACTCACGGAAAATCTTTCACGTATTACAATCAAAAGATGTCACAAATGAGCTGGAACGTTTACAGATGTTATTTTCATTCATTTCTCAAGGTACCCAAGTACTTTCAACCTCTTTCCGAGATCATCTTCAGAGATGTGACTTATGGTAACAAATGTACCTGGAAAACTGTGTTGCTAAAATTTACTGTACACTTTTTCTGCTTTAAATATAACGGTTGACAAATTGCTAAATTTCATGAGAACGTGAAAATTATCCCAAATGGAATTTTTACATGTTGTAATGTCACGATCTTGCACGTGTTAAAGCATGAAAAAACTGTTGTTTTTACAAACATTTTAGAACTATACTACAGTATTCATAGCTGATTCTATTAATTGACTGCCCCGGTGTTTGTTGACATTGCCTCGAGATCCTGGAGTTTGATTTTGTTTTTTGTTTTTTTTAAAGATGATCTCAGAAATAGATTTGAAAGTACTAGGGTACCTTGAGAAATAAATGGAAATAACATCTGTAAACGTTACAGATCATCTCTGACATCTTTTGATTGTAATTCGCCAAAGATTAACCGTGAGTATGAACGGATTTTGTTAAAAATAAACAAACGTAATGTTTGCAATTTATTTAATCTGACATGTTTAAAAGAAAATTTACTGCGGAAATACACATATATATATATATATATATATATATATATATATATATATATATATATTACACTTACAGAACTTTTAAATATTTGTCTCAGTCGATGCTTCCCTCTTCTTTGTCTTTTGCAGACAATGATTTCCTGTATATCTATCTATTTCTCAGTTTTTCATATGCATCCATGACTTTTTTTATTTTTCTCCTTCTCAAGTGATATCCACTTCCCAGTGTAACTACTTGCCGTTCTACATCACTATTTATGGGTTGATCTGTAAGCTTTTTGTTTATATCTTTCTCTTTATGTCCATCTATCTATCTATCTATCTATCTATCTATCTATCTATCTATCTATCTATCTCATTCTGTTCCTATCTATCTATCTATCTATCTATCTATCTATCTCCGTCTGTTCATATCTATCTATCTATCTATCTATCTATCTATCTATCTATCTATCTATCTATCTATCTATCTATCTCATTCTGTTCATATCTATCTATCTATCTATCTATCTATCTATCTATCTCAATATCTTTAAATTCTTTTTTTCTGTTCAATCTCACTGTAATATAACAATCTCGCCCCACCCGAGGAAAGGCTGATGCAAGCGGGGGTGTTTTCCCGTCGTTGAAAGGAACGGATGTTTGTTTGACCTTATTTCCGGCAGTAGCGGAAATGGCTACAAGAGGCAGACAGAACAGGTGTCTCTGAGAATTACGTGGGCGTGCGTGGGCGAGGCAAAATCCGGAAGTACCGGTTTGGAGATTATAAAAGACCTCGGCGCACGGATTTCAGGCAGAGAGACAGACAGAGAGAGAGAGACACAGAGGCAGATGAGAGAGCCAGACCAGACCAGAGGAGCAACAGATACGACCCCCCGTCGGCCCCAGTAGAAGCGCGCTCTCTCACTCTCTGTTCACTAGGCTACACGGTTCATCGTCATTAATAAAAATAACTTATATTTTTATATATATGCGTGTTTGTTGTTTATTGATATACAACAGACTTGTACATTTTGGTGCTAGTGACTTGCTGTTTTGAGACAACAAAACAGATTGATACGAGGGTTACCACGGCAACGATTGAAAATTCAACGGACTTAAAACTACCGGATAGAAGACGAAAATAGTACACAACCGGACGACATCGAGGAAGGAAGAAAAAGAAAAAAGAAGACGAAAGTATATAGCAGCCGCGACTGTAGACATTCAGCCAAGGTAAGTGACTCATTGATTTGATAGTGTGTGTGTTCTCTGCTTGTGTTTATAATAAGTCCAGTTAGAAAAAGAAAAAAAGGCATACTTTTGCCATTGAGAAATGTGGATTGTTGGTGTCAAACACATTAAGAAGAGTAGAACGGAGGGGGTAAAACAGACTACATGTAGGGAGTAGCGCATAGGTTTGGGGTTGACGGGGGTGTTAAAGTTTGCGGGAGGAGTGGAGTGTTAAAGTTGGCGGGAGGAGAGGAGTGTTAAAGTTGACGGGGAGGAAGAAAGTTGAGATATTTACCTATCTGTAAGTACAAAACATCTGAGTTAATGATTTATTTTTGTTGTTAATATTTTACCATATATGTGAAGTGAGTTTACTGGTATGTTGCTTAATTAATCTGACTTTTATTGAGTAAGTGAGATGTAAAATCATGTAAAGGAAGTTTCTTCTACTCTTTAAAGTGGATAATTGGATTAACTTGTTGATAACAATGTTTTCGTTGGGGTGTGCAGTGTTAGGTTTTTTTTTTTTTGGATTTCTTTTCAATGACTGTACACTACAAAATGATTTACATTTCTATGGTTGTGAATTATGCTTTTGTGCAGGTTCCCATCAATTCAACATCCTCTGTGAATTTTCATTTATGTGACTTGGGAAATATCTTTTGATGATATATTAATTTCTGAAAACTAGTAAATACCTTGGAACAGATAAATATGGAGAGATTTAGTGAAGGATATGAAGAACTCCCGAAGAGGTTGACGATAGGAGTCATTGCTGGCGTGGTCGGCGTAATAATAATCCTGGGAATAATAGCCAGGAAGCGGATTTTTAAGTGTAAAAGAAGCAACAGTGCTTCGGAAAAGGAAATTGAGTCATCCGTTGTGAATAGTACTCCGGGGTCAACGGGTGTTCAACACTCAAATGTCTCTGCGTTAAACAGAGAGACGTCAACAAATCAGATATGCTTGGTTTCGAATCCAGAGGAAGTAGTTCAGGGAATAGAAAGCATTGTACAAACTAAGGAACTACGAGTCACGGGTCCATTTTTTTTAGACTAAATTAATATCCTCCATAAGTAAATTGCATGCGGATTAACGTTGGAATCGGGGTAATTTTCTTCATTTTCTATTGAACATTTCTCGGTCAGACTATGAATGATATGTACGGCAGATAATGGCCATTTTTTCTGTGTTCAAACATAGTATGTTTGAAATTAAATTAAATTAAATGAGGTTACATGTGTAACAATAAACTCGAGCAGAAGCACGCATGGTGTTGGTCAAAGGTCATTTACTCGATGTTAGTTTGGAAACTGGGGCGCGATTACCGCCTATAATCACGTGGTTATACATCGGGGTGTCTACGCTTATGGACAGAGTCGAGAAAGAAAATGAACATTTTTAAGAACTTTGCCCAATTCTGTGAAAATGGATATTAAAAAAAAAAAAGAAAAAAAAAAAGAGGAGGAAAAAAGAAAGAAAAAAAAAGAACAATGAAACATCGAGCTGGTAGAACAATTTTCAAGATGGATACGAACATTGTTGGGTTGCCGATGTAGGCTCCCCTATTTTTTTTTGTTGTTTTGTTTGTTTCGACACATGTTTTATACAATTGTCGGGCTTGTGTGGCATGGGGAGGCGAGTGAGGGTGTTGCGCTTAAAATGTTCTTAGGTGAACATTTTGGAAAATGGGTGGGCGAGGAATGTAATATAACAATCTCGCCCCACCCGAGGAAAGGCTGATGCAAGCGGGGGTGTTTTCCGGTCGTTGAAAGGAACGGATGTTTGTTTGACCTTATTTCCGGCAGTAGCGGAAATGGCTACAAGAGGCAGACAGAACAGGTGTGTCTGAGAATTACGTGGGCGTGCGTGGGCGAGGCAAAATCCGGAAGTACCGGTTTGGGGATTATAAAAGACCTCGGCGCACGGATTTCAGGCAGAGAGACAGACAGACAGAGAGAGAGAGAGACAGAGGCAGACGAGAGAGCCAGACCAGACCAGAGGAGCAACAGATACGACCCCCCCCCCGTCGGCCCCAGTAGAAGCGCGCTCTCTCACTCTCTGTTCACTAGGCTACACGGTTCATCGTCATTAATAACAATAACTTATATTTTTATATATATATGGTGTTTGTCGATATATAACATCACTAGCTTTGTATATCTATCTATCTATCTATCTATCTATCTATCTATCTATCTATCTATTCTGCATTCTGTTCAATCTCACTATCTTTGTATATGTATCAATATATCTAAAATATATATTTCCTTTCTATCTATCTATCTATCTATCCTATTTTGTTCATATCTATCTATCTATCTATCTATCTATCTATCTATCTATCTATCTATCTATCTATCCTATTTTGTTCATATCTATCTATCTATCTATCTATCTATCCTATTTTGTTCATATCTATCTATCTATCTATCTCATTATGCTTACATTCTTTTTCTTCAATGTCATTATCATTGTATATGTTTTCGTGCATCTAAAATATACATTTCCTAAATATCTATCTATCTATCTAGCTAGCTAGCTAGCTAGCTAGCTAGCTAGCGAATGATACAACTTCTCATGCTGCATTTTATATGTATATTATATTTATATTTTTTATATATACAACCCCGTATATTACTATGTTGGCGTGGAAACATAAGAAAGATTGCAACCATTTTGAACACACAGAGAACTGCCAAATAAAACAAATATATGTATATTCATTTATTCATGACTGAATATATAAATTTTTCTTTAAACGCATATTTGCACCCAGTGGAATTATTTCTAATTCTAGCAAAAAAATTTTTTTTAAATCACACAGTCACGGATAAATGGTTTTACAGATATCCTGAAGGGGAACTTCTCTGAACCGAAACACTTTTCTATATAAAGCGTATTGCATGTCTGGCTTCATCAATGGTTATTTTGGTTCAAAAGGAAAAAACATAAAAACTGACATCTAAACCTTTTGCGCGGAAATGACGAATTTTCGAGGATTTCAATTAAAACAATTTTTAAAAAAAATATTTTCATATGTTTGGTGTATTGATCTAACTCGAAAATATTTTATTACAAAAATCTTATGTTAAAATTATTAACCGTTTTTGAGAGCCGATTCCAATTTTGGTCAGGGTTTGTTAAAATCACTTACGCACAGATGCCATCGGGAAAGTTAGGAATCTTGATTTTCTTAAGTAATACTTGGATCATTCTCTGGAAAACAGGTGCTTGCTTGGAAATGTCCTATACTGTAATCTTGGAAGTGCAGGTGGTGTAATTGAATACGGCCCTGAATAGAAAATCGGAACATCGTGTTCGAATTTCAGTCGGGATCCTTATGTTCCCGTAATCGCAAATACCGTTGGTTAAGGTATGTATCAACCTCTTCTTCCGACAGCTAATAAAAGAACAACATACCCAATTTTAAAATATGTGTACAATGTAAAAATATTAATGTCTTTACATGGCTTGTAAAAGATTGAAAGCCGTAAATCAACAAGAAATCAATCAATAATCTTCATTAAAAAACAGTGATATATTCATATTCGATGACTACATCCTTGTGCAAACTAATTTAAACAAAACAATTTTTCCTAGGATCTTTCACACTTTTTCTGATCACGCATACGTCGTCTCTTGGCGTTGCTTTTTTTATTCTGACCACTTTTTAGATAGATAGATAGATAGATAGATAGATAGATAGATAGATAGATAGATAGATATGAGTACACTGAGATAGATAGATAGATAGATAGATAGATAGATAGATAGATAGATAGATATGAGTACACTGAGATAGATAGATAGATATTAATAGAATGAGATAGATAGATAGATAGATAGATAGATATTAATAGAATGAGATAGATAGATAGATAGATAGATAGATAGATATTAATAGAATGAGATAGATAGATAGATAGATAGATAGATAGATAGATATTAATAGAATGAGATAGATAGATAGATAGATAGATAGATAGATAGATAGATAGATATTAATAGAATGAGATAGATAGATAGATAGATAGATATGATACACTGAGATAGATAGATAGATAGATAGATAGATAGATAGATAGATAGATAGATAGATAGATATGAGTACACTGAGATAGATAGATAGATAGATAGATAGATAGATAGATAGATAGATAGATTATTCATCAAAGGTAATGTTCGTTCAAAAGAAAAAATAAGCGACATCTTTTTCCTCGGAAAATGACGAATATTCGAGGATTTCAATTAAAACAATTTAAAAAAATATTTTTTCATATTTGTGGTGACTTAATCATATTTGAAAATATTTTTTTTTACAAAAAACATGTTAAATATAAACATAATAACCGTTATTGAGAGCCGATTTCAGTTCCGTTCAGGTTTGTTAATATCACTTACGCACAGATGCCATCGGAAAAGTTAGGAATCTAACTTTTTTTTAAAAGCAAACTTGGATCTTTCTTTGGCAACGAGTTGCTCGCCTGGAAATTCTAGATGTTGTAATCTGGGATTTGGATTTGGATTTGAGTTTTCTTTAACGGCATATCAACACCTCTGTGGGTTATTTAATGCCAAAAAGGTGGTGTTTTTAAGTATTTCTTTTAATCCTTGCTCATAGTGAGACGGATGATTTTGTCAGATTTTGATGAATTTTTTATTTTTTTTTATTTTGGAAAACTGAAAATTTCTTCTAGTTATGTATTGAAAAGTGTTTTGCTGAGAATAATTTTTTCCTTCAAAAATGTGATATGGTAATAATTCTTTCTTCAAAAATATATTGTTGGTAATATTTTTTCCTTCAAAAATGTATATTTTTCTATAAACGTATATTTGTATGGATATATTTCTATAAAAGTGTATTTTTATACTTTCATAGTGTTTTAGTGGTTAACTATTTGCCCATAGCTGGGAACCTAACAGGTGCTACCAATCTGGGTCAGAGTGGACCTGGGAACAACAGCAATTAAAAGGTGGTTCCATTCTCCTCGCAACTTTCTAAACAGTGGCCTTGCTGCCGGATGCACTTTAAGGTCATACCCAGGACCCTTGGACGTGAGGATGGTGTAATTGATAACGACTCAGGATAGGAAATCGGAAAATCATGTTCTAATTCCAGTTGGAGTCGTTATGTTCTCGTAAGCGCAAACACTATTCGTTAAAGGATGTATCCCCTTCTTCTTCCCACAACTATTAGAAGAATATCAAATATTAAAACAAGCGCAAAATCTAAAAATCATAAAGGTTTTAAATACCTTTTAAATGACTGAAAAGCCGGAAATCAACATTAAATCAATCGTCATGAAAACCAGTGAGTGACATATGACCTATATCCATGTGCAAATTAGTTGAAACAAAACAAAAAATGTCTTTATAGGATCTTTCACATTTCCACTGATCACGCATACGTCGTCTCTTGGCGTTTTTTTTTTCTTTCGACCGCATTATCCTTCACACTAAGATATATATATATATATATATATATATATATATATATATAGTCACATATATATAGTCAGAGTATATGATTATATATATATCCGCAGACAGCACTGTTTCTCTGTATCTAAGCTCATCATTTCGGTTAGACATCCGATTGCTTGTAGTCAGGATTGAAACCTGACATCACTCGGTGGTTCTACCTGTGAGCTATGGGTGCTCGGTAGGGGAAGGCGGACTTTAGCATGTTATATACAATGTAAACACAGAGCATATATGCATACACACACACACACACACACGCACAGACACACACACAGATAGATAGATAGATAGATAGATAGATAGATAGATAGATAGATAGACTTTTGTGCATATTAATTGAATCAAACCGAGTAATGTCTTCCTAGAATTTTTCAAACCTTGCCTTATCACATATACGTCGTCTCTTAGCGTTGTTTTTTTCCCTTCAAAACACAAATTCCTTTATATTTTGAAGTGATGAATCTAGTTTGCTTCTTTGCCTGGATAACACGTCTGACACTTGAAAAGCAGTCACCGACAATATCCGCAATTTCTCTGTAAGGCTTGCTCGTGTGTTTGTGCAGCAATAGGTCTAAAACTGACTGCATGTTAAAAGACAGGAAACTATAGTTGTTTTAATTAATTTACACATATGTGTACACGGGACAAATGTAAAAAAAATTAAACTAGTTATAAATAAGATTTACCTCTTCCTGAATATTAGCTTTATTATTTTATTTTTTATTTTTTTTATCATCTCACCCCAAGCAAGGCATTCTACAACCACTGTTGCGCAGGGGGTTACATAGGAAGAAAGTACTGAGAAAGAGAGGGTAGTTAGAAGAAATGTCAGGAGGAGGGTAATAGACGAATGAGGAAGCCGAGGATGGGGGTGGAGTAGATGAAAAAAGAGCTTGAGAGAATGGATACGAGTTAGTGTGATAGGAGATGTCTATTGACCTTACATTTAAATTCCTGGATATTGTATCTGGTCAGGGAAGCAAGGATATGGAAAGAAATTCCACAAGAGGAAAGTGCGAGAAAGGAAGCTGTTAGAGTAGAAATTACTGTTACATTATATTGGTTTCACTCTAAAAGGGTGGGATCTGGTTGCTAATCTAGTAGCTCTTGTAAATTCATACCTAGGGGGCACCAGTGATCTAAGTTCATTGGAGCAGAAGCCGTGAAATTATTTATAGAATAGGTACAAGGAAGCCACATCAGGCCGGTGAGAGAGCTGCCAAGTCGGTATCGATCATATTACAGATTCTCCGTTGGATTTTGTCAAGAACCCCGAGGGGAATAGCAAGCGCACCCGACCAGATGTGGTAGCAGTATTCAGTACACGGGTGGATGGTAGATTTATATATGTGCAGGACGGATTCAGACGGGAAAAAATTCTGGCCCTGCATAGTGAACCGACCTTCTTCTTTTTTTTTTAATCGTATCACCCCGAGCCAGGCAGTAACGCCACTGATGTGCAGGGGGTTACATTAGAGTAAAAAAGATTAAGTAGAAGAGAGTGAAAAGGAAGGCGAATCAGTTAGAAAGGAGCAATAGAAGGATGGGAATACAGGTGTGATGACAGTTGCAAATGTGGAGAGAAAAGAAAATATATACGGGGTGGTGAAAGAACTAGAGTCAAGTGGTTAATAGATGAGTATTGACATTGCATTTAAATTCCTGGAAGTTGTAGCCGTCAGGAAAGCAAGAATATGGAAGCGAGTTCCATAGGAGAGAAATGCGAGAAAAGAAGCTGCAGGAGTAGAATTGTCGTCTGCATTTTGTTAATCCAACTGTGAATGGGTGGGACCCATTTGCCAATCTGGTTGCACGAGTAAACACCTGTTGCAGAGGCACCAGTAACTTAAGTTCGTTGGAGCCAGAAGCCATTCTTATCAGCGGATTCAGCAATAGATCTGAACTAGTCATTCAACCTGAGGCCCGCTGAGTGTGTAAGTCCAGGGAGGCGTAGTGTTTTACTCTCAGGAAGGCTCGTCTCTTCCATCTTAATGTGGGGTAGATTTTTATTTTTTTTATTTTAAATAACATAGAAAGGATGCGCGGAGAATACAATAGATGTCATTATGGAGAGTGAAATCGGCAAACCAAGTTCAATTTCCTGATTTTTCTGTGGTTTTCTCTCTCATACAAATGTCTCTAAAAAGTCACTGTTGGATTATTCCACGTTATTCCAGATTTGGGTTTGCCTCTAGGTGGCATTCTATTAAGGACTAGAAAAGAAAGTACAAGTATTTCACCTGCATTCTATTCTTGAGTCTTTTGTTTTTTTAATCCTTTATTCCAGAATCAGTAATTAATTAACTCAATGCATGTATTTACAAAATAAATTACACCATTGTGCAAAATAGCTGAAACAAAACAAATAATATCTTTTTAGGATCTTTCACACTTCCTCTGATCCAGTATACGGTGTCTCTTCGGCATTGTTCGTGCAGCGTTACAGTTTTCGTATGCTTCTTTGGAGTAACGTCCATCACAGACAATGGCCGTAGGACAACTAATGGACCGTAGAGACAATAGTGTCTGGGAATTATAAAAATCTGGTGTCAACACGGATAAATCAATATTTTTATGACCTAAAAATTTCATCATAAAAAAAAACAGATTTATATTACTGCAAACCACTGCAAATGGCCTTATCTGAGGAAAAGTAGAAATTCATTATCCATTGTCACTTCCGTGGGTATAAAACGGATTATATGGTGAAAGAAAGTAAATAGAAGCAGTTGTTTCAATTGATTTCCACAAGGGTGTTAAAAAAAGCTTTTAAAAAATCATTATGTTGTGTCGTGGCTCGTATCATGTGACATGCGGTCGCCCGGATGTATCAAAGACAATGTGCGCTTAGCACGGTGAGTCTACATTATCACCGACTTCGTGAAGTAACACCTACTACTGCGAGAGACTGTAAATATTGTATATATATATATATATATATATATATATATATATATATATATCTTGGTTGTACCACTCTGTTAATAAAGTAGTTTATCTACATTTCTCTGTGTATCTCTTCATTGCACGATATCTATCTATCTATCTATCTATCTATCTATCTATCTATCTATTGTGTTGTGGCTCGTACCATGTGATATCTGGTCGCCCAGATGTATACAAGACAATGTGCGCTTAGCACGAGTGTTGTCATTATCACGGTCATCGTGAAGTAACACCTACAAAATCGAGAGACTGTAAATATTGTATATTGTATATACATCTTGGTTGTACCATTCTGTTAATAAAGTAGTTTATTTACATTTCTCTGTGTATCTCTTCATTTCCCGATATAACACTATCTATCTATCTATCTATCTATCTATCTATCTATCTATCTATCTATCTATCTATTGCGTTGTGCCTTGTACCATGTGATATCCGGTCGCCCGGATGTAACAAAGACAATGTGCGCTTAGCACGAGAAGTTGTCATTATCACCGACTGCGAGAGACTGTAAATATTGTATATATATCTTTGATATACCACTCTGTTAATAAAGTAGTTTATCTACATTTCTGTGTATCTCTTCATTCCGTGATAAATCACATTAAATTAGGTATAAAAAGTTTTTTTTTCCTGAATGTCAGCTTCCTTTGGAGATTTTAATTTTTCCTTTTAAATAATAAGCAAAGGATTCACAGATAATATAATCGATGTCATTATGGAAAGTGAAATCGGCTAACCATTTTTACTTTGTGGTGTTCCCTTTCATACAAACGCCTTTGAGAAAGACATTGTGGAATCATCCTAACTTGTCCTCCAATGACTTTCACTTACTACCCCTAAGTGATGTTCTAGTCAGGACTACAGAAATAATACCCCACACGCTACTTTCCTCTCTCTTGAGTTTTTTGTTATCATACGAGGGTCATTCAGTAAATAAGGTTAATTTTTCGGTATAAGGACTTCTAATACAGGCAGAAGGTTACTTATCTATTTTTCTCTTTTTTTCAACGTAGTCTCCCAGCAGTGTCACACGCTTTTCCCATCTGTGCACAAGCTTCTGTATTCCCTCAGCGTAAAACATCTTTGGACTGATGTCTCAGCCAATCGCTCACAGCACGCTTGACTTCATCGTACCTTTCAAACTTCGTGCCTCTCGTGAACGCTTTCAAGGGACCAAACAGGTAAATATCTGAAGGGGCAAGTTCTGAGTTGTAAGGGGTCGAGGGAGAAGTTCCCAGCCCAGCTCGTTGATGGTCTGCACCGTTTGGGCTACTGTGTGAGGTCTTGCGTTGTCTTGATGCATGACGACTCCATGTGACTGATGACCCCTGCGTTTGTTCAACAGATAGGCTCAAAGTCCTTGCAATGTCATCCATTGTCACTCTTCTGTCAGACTGAATGAGGTCATTGACTGAATCGATCACCTCAGGAGACCTCACTTCTGTAAGCCTCCCTGGCCTGTCTTTATCCTCAACACTGCTCCGTGCTTCTTTAAACAATTAGCCCACTTGTAGACATTTTTGACTGAAACATATAGCAACATACACAGTTGTCATTCTCCTATGAATTTCAACTGGTCTGCACCCTTCAGCAACCAAAACTTGATAACTGATATCTGTTCAATCCAGGAGCATGCTTCTTGGTCGGCCATCTTTGTTAATCTCCAAAACTCTCAAAGTTTTTTTTAATCTGTAAAAAAATAAATAAATAAATAAATAAATAAATCCCTTTGAAAAAGAAGTAAAGGAAATCTTTTTAAAACAAAGTAAGCTTCTATTTGTATTAGAAATCTTTATACCGAAAAATTCACCTTATTTATTGAATGACCCTCCTAAAACACCTGTATTATAAGGCTAAATTAAGACTATACATAATTTTCTAAAATTAAAGCAATCACATCATCAAAAATACACCGACGGCAGCAATTATGAAAATAAAGAAATACATGTGTAATTGTATAAATATTTAGTCGCCATTATATAGCAAGAATAAAACATTTTTGGTAGTATGTACTGAACATTTATTCCTTAAACAATATTGGCAGATTTATATATGAGTGCTGGTAAAACAATTAATAGAAAACAAATGACAATGCAAATATTTGCAAGTGTTCAATTGAAATCATGAAATACAATTTTTAAGCAAAAAATATGTATGCAATTTTTTCTAATCGATATTCGTATTTAAGTGGATATTCTGTTTTTTTAATCAAAGAGTATATTTATTTCTACTGGCCTGGTTATTTAAGATAGATTTTGTTACGAAAATGTGAGTTACTCGACAGGATTCAAATCTGCCACGTCTATCAACATAGGGGAATCCACCAATTGAGCCGGTGCGTCTTAGACTACTCGACCACGAATGATACCACAGTCTAAACGAATTCAAATCAAGCCTATATAACACAATTTTCGATTCTACGCAAGTAACTGTCTTTACTCTGAAATGTATCGTAATGTCAACAAATGTAAACATTCAATGTTAAGGAATATCCCGATAAATAATGAAATGGGTTTAACAACCGACATGTTGAAATTATTTGTTTTGAACATTATTTTTGATCGATACTCGTATTTAAGTAGATATTCTGTTTTATTTCACGGAAATTAACGAAGATTAACGAAACTGGTTATAAACAACCGACAATTTGAAATGAATTGTTTGAACATTATTTTTTATCGATACTCGTATTTGAGTAGATATTTTCTGGTTTTTAATCAAACAGTATATTTATATATTTATTTCTACTAGCCTGATTATTTACGATAAATTTTGTACGGAATCTAAGACGCACCAGATCAATTAGTGGCTTCCCTTATGTTCATAGTGGTTGCGGGTTCAAATCCTGCCGAAGGACACACATTTTCATACAAAATTTATCTTCAACATTCAGGCCGGTAGAAGTAAATATGCAAATATACTGCTCGTTATACGAGTATCGATTAAAAATAATGTTCAAACAAATAATTTCAATATGCAAATATATATATGTATGTTGTGGTGCAGCTGATATCGGCTCGGTAACGAGGAATCCGGGAGTCGAGTTCGAATTCCAGCCGAATTCGTAGCGATCACTTACTCACAAATACACTTGGAAAAATGTTTGAATCAGTCTCTCCTCCTTCTACCTATTGATTAAATAAAAGGACAGATTGTGTTGTAGATCTTTAGTTTGCAACCAGTACAACGAAGACAGGTAATGGCAACCTACTGTAGGCAAATCTTCTGACCAGTCAGTCATGTTTCTTTCGAGACATGAACGCTGAAGTGTATGGCACGTAACTGATATATACAAAAGCACCATTATGTTGCCGATATTGAGAAACTCCTACACAATCTCAATGCATTTCCATAGAAATTTTTTTAAAAAAAACTTTTAATAACAGCTTATTTCTGTTAATATTTTAATAATATTTTAGATATTTTTATATTAATATTTTGCATATTATTGTATATATGAATTAATATATAAAATATATTGTAGAACAGATATATCGACCTTTATTTTTATTAAATACGCATGCTGTTGGCCCACTGAATGATTTGAAAACCCTAAGTTGGCACGTAGTAAAAAGTTGTTGTTTTATAAAACTAAATGATAGTTTCTGAAAGTGAAAATCTCAGTGAAATATATTGCAAATTTTCTTAGTGCTCATCTGAAAATTTGATCTTTAAGCAAAATAGTCCCAAAAATAGAAAATAATGTGCCAAAGTTACCTATACTCTTCGACTGTTAGTTTAAACTGACAACTTTTTTCTATAAATTTAAATTTTATTTGTAAACTGTAAGTTTATATAGTTGAAATTTTACCGAAATACTTTAAAAAATTTGCAAGAGTTTAGCTGAAATCAAGAAAATATACACTTTAAACAAAAATATATAAATTAGTGTCTTTCTTAAATGTTGATGCTTTGAAGTCATATTACGATCAGTTTTAAAAATCTCAACTTAGGATTGAAATTAGAGTTTTGGCCAATGTGCCATACAATAAAAAAAAAACTGTAAACACTTGTGACTGCTAACTGCATATTTATCAAGAAGATTCTAGAAATACCATTGTTCATACCTGACCCCTGTATTTAAGTAATTTTTTTTTGTCTGGTGGCAAAAACATCCAATCAATAATCATGAGTGGCGTTTCAAAAGAACCATATCTCTTACCTGCAAGAAGGAATAAGCACAATTAGAAAGATGTAAGCAATAATTAAGTATAAACATATAATTAAGACTATTTCAGTCAGTTTATTTAGGTGTTTGGAACACAAAGATGGGAAGGGGCTTCTTTCATTTCCCTACCAATTAAAATGCCATAGAGCTACAAATAATGGTTTACTTGTTTTAAAACTTTGAAAGATTATTCTTTTAATTTTTACTTTTGATTTCATTTTTTTTTTTTGTGCTAGAACTAGTGACATGATTAAATCGGATAGTTTAAAAGCAAAATGGACCAAACCCTTCATTACATGAGCATCATTTAGAAAAGAAAACAAAATCATGTTGAATTGCTTTGAAATATTTGTATACTGAAGTCATAAGATATCTGTATTATACACATAATTTTCTAGAGAATACTTACAACGCATGTATTTTTATACACCGACAGCAGCAATTAAGAAACAAATGGAGTGCTTGTTTAATTGTGCAAATATTAATGGCCATTATGTCGCAGGAATTAACCATAAGGGTAGTTAATATTTAGGGACTTCTGTAACATTTTCAAAGACTCAATATGAGTTCAAGTAAAAAATAAGAAAACACAAAACAAAAATTATAAAACAAATGACAATGCAAGTAATTAGAAAATGCATTTAGACGAAAGAAAAAATAGCTATGATAAAAATGTTCTTGATGTGTTGGTGCATATATATATATATATATATATATATATATATATATATATATATATATATATATATTAATTCAGATACTTCAATCCAAGGGAAAAAAGCAGGAAGGTAAATTCCAAAAACCCGAGCCTAATTAATATTAAAAATTTTATTTTAATATTAAAAAATGATACAGGAAGAGCTCCATGTAATAAAATATTACAGAGGAAGGAATTTATTAATAAGTGCCTTCATAGGGCGGATTTTATAATTTAATTTTTAATTTTAAATTTAAATTTTAAATTTTCTATAATTTTTTTAATTTTTTTAAAAAAAATTTTTTTTATAGATTTTATGTATATGTGTATGTTTGTGTGTGGATGTGCATATTTGTATATATGTGTATATATATGTATATATGTATTTATGTATGTGTGCATATATGTATTTTTGGAAAAAATTTTTTTAGCTATTTAAATGCTCCTTTTCATAATATTCATTAATTTTTTATATTTTTTTATATCTATATGTGTGTGAGTGCATATGTAATATGTATATGTGTGTGTGTGTGTGTGTGTTTGTGTATGTATTTGTGTGCATGTATGTGGACACATATATATTGTGTGTATATGAATTTTTTGTATATAGGTGTGTACACACATATATATGTGTATGCGCATGTATGTGTATATAAGTGTGTATGACATTGAATGTATGTGTGTATGTGTATGTATATATGTATTCTTAATCGTAGAATTGTGTGTGTGTGTGTATGTATGTATGTATGTGTGTACTTCTATATGTATGTATAATTGTAAATGTGTTTTTTTTTGTTTTGTATACTTAGTGTTGTCTTTATTTAGGTTAATTCAAATGACCTAATTTTTTTTAAAAATAAAAATTTAAAAAAAAAAATTTTTTTTTTAAATAATTTTATTTTAATTCCTATATCTTTTTATTCCCTTTTATAAATAATTATGCCTTTGTAAGTAAAGGCCTTTTTCTAATACTTCAACGTTTTTGGGAAATTAGGTTTTTGAATTTGTCCAGCTCTGTAATATTTAAAAAAAATTTTCTTTCTTTTCTTTTTTCCCTCCCTTCCTTCCTTTATCTCTCTTACCTCCCACCTTTTTTCCGTGTTGCTTAACCTTACGTCGATTTAACACAGCTGTCTGTTAATTTTTAGTTACAATTCTCTTTCCTTCTTTTGCGAACCCAGACGATGTCAATTTTTTCTTTTCTTGTTTATTTGATTTTATTTTATCTTTTTCTTTTTCTTTTTCTTTTCCTTTATTTTTCCTTTTTATTTTCTTTTCTTTTTTAATTTCTTTGCAAATCTATTTAAAAAGGAAAAGTAGACTAATTTTTCTCCAGTTTCTGAAAGGATTTTTCTGTTGCTGAGGTGATGTGTTATCCCCCGTGGGGAGCTTAATATCGAAATGGCCATTCAACATCTTTGAATTAATCCTTTTTTAATATATATATATATATATATATATATATATATATATATATATATATGTAAAAATTAAGACGTTATTCAATGGTTATTCCACGTTATTCCATGGTTAAGCGGAAGTGTGACCTATTTCAGGCGAACCATCATAAGCTTCCGCCTTTATTGTATAGCCGTACAATAAAGACAGAAGCTGCGAGAACATACTTTGTATTCCATGTACAAAGCGAGGAGAGCAACAAAGAAAATGTAACGCCGACTTTATTAACTGATGATTGACCTGAACCACATATAGACTCTTTCTTTCTCTCTGGTGGTTCTAAACGTTTAATAATGCAACCGATTGATGATCTAGTCTCCTTAGCACACAACCTGCTTTGCCTCGATGTTGTGATTAGTTTGATCACAAAAATGCCAAGATTCATCGCTTCGGGTCAGTCAGAATTGAGTAAAGGAGCACAGTAATAAAATAAATAAATACTCGGATACAATTGACGAATAAAAATATCACGATTTATCAGGAGTACAATATACAATTATTTTCTTAGTAATGTTTCGCATACAGAATTGCCAATTTTAATTGTCCTCAAACCGGACATGACACTTGGTTAAACTAGTAAGGTTTGGCTGGCATTTATATTTGTTTAGCTGATTTTGGTAATTTCTTGGTAAGTCTTGCTCAAGGCTGATGTCGCAGTTACGCTTAGACAGTTAGTCAAGAATAAGCAAAAACTGGTGTGGAGATAGAATGGGTAGGAAAATTGGAAAATATTATTTCTAACCTGTGGTCTTCCCCTTCTTTGAATGTATGCAGGTAATTATCTACCCACAACTCTTTCTCAGAGGATTGCCTGCGCACATGACTCTCTGATGGGTGCAGATAGATAATCGAACCTCTGTATTGCTTTCTAAAAAGAAAACAACTATTTTCACAATCATTAATTTCTTTCACTATTTTGGTCTAAAATGTTTTATTGCTTTAGCCGGATCATATCATTCAACACTCGCAAATTGTTTTCGCTCAAAACAAATTTATCAGCTGAGTTCCCTTCGCATGGCTTCGGATTCCCAACACTTGAAGAATGTGCCTTTTCAACGGACCTGTTTAACTTGTAGAGGGAGAATATTTTGTGGACTCTAGAAGTTATGCCTGGATTCGTCATCGAAGGCCACAATTTAAACAACCTAAAGTACACAGATTATAGAAGACACAGAAAGGAAACTACAAGACCCCCTACAGAAGGTAGGTGAAGACAGTGACAAAAAAGGACTACTAATAAACTGCAAGAAAATCCAATGCATGGTCATCAGTAAATAGGGCAGCGCAAAATGCCAAATACAGGTCGGGGATACTAAAATCAAGCAGTCACAAAAATTTAAATACCTGGGAAGTGTTACAACAGAAGAGGAAAAGTGTGACACAGAGATCCGAAGGCGAATTGACATGGCGAAGGAAGCATTCCAGAAGTTGAGTAAAGTATTAAGAAACAGGAAAATTTCGCTAGAAACTATGAAGATAGTATTGGATTGTTACGTGCTTTCCGTCCTTCAATATGGACAATATCATCAAAGCTGAAGGAAAAATTTGAAGCAACTGAAATGTGGTTCTACAAAAGGATGCTGTGAATATCATGGATCGAGCATGTGAGCAATGATAAAGTTTTGGAAATGATGGAAACGGGAAGGAAATTAATACTGAGCATCAGGAAGAGACAGTTGAAGTTCCTGGGACGTGCAATGAGGAAAGAGGGCTTGGAGAACCTGACACTAACAGGCCAGATAGATGGAAAAAGAGACAGGGGAAATCAGCGAATATAATATTTGAAGGACCTAATCTAGTGGATGATGGAACGAGGATTGCATGGTATAACAGGAGAAGGCTTGCTAAGTGCCATCAGGGATATGGAGACGTAGAAAGCCACTATCGCCTACGTCCTGAAAGGACAAAGCACATAGAAGAAGAACTTTTTCACTTCCTAACAAGCATTTAGAATCTTTACGGCTTCTTTCATTGACCAACTGTTAACATCCAAATGAGATATTGTCCCCGGGATACATCCGACTTGTATTCGTAAGTTTAGATCCCTGGGAACGTTTTTATATTATTTAACCATTTTCTTGAGAAATGTATCAATATAGTTTTCTATATATAATCATATTAATTGTCAGCAACCAAATACTGTCACAAAATATACAAGCATAATCAGAAAAATTAGATAATATCTGGACAACAAATGACGAAAGAATCCTTATAGAATTTGAGAAACTCTGTGCGTATCTAAGGTAAAAATATCAGGGAACGTAGGCTTGTGTTAACGGATGACTTCACAGCAGGTGGAAATCGATAAAAGTTTTTAAGAGCTGCATGGTTGTGGAGAGCCATAATTACCAACTTTCATAAGGGACATGGAACATAGAAGAAGATGGTATTTTTACAATTTCCTTAAAGGCAAGAGACGTACATATTGATAATCTGTCAATTAAGATAGATGAATATCATTCATACTTTATGAGACCTATAAATAAAATTCATTTAAAAATATTTTTGAATAACCGCCATTTCAAAGGAAGGAAAACTAATATCTGATTATTGACTTCCCAATATCGCAATTATGTGATAGAAAAAATAATGGTCCTAGGTTTGACGGCAAACTTCATCCGCCAGCAAAGCCTCTGTTTGAGAGGTTGTGAGGAGCATGAAACCACCTCTTAGGGTCCCAACTATGGGCAAATAGTTAACCATCCAAAATGGGGTCAAAACACTATAAAAGCATAAAAATAGACTTTTATACAAAAATATACATCTTTTCAAGAAAAAATATTACCAACATTACGTTTTGGAAGAGAAAAATATTAGCATTTTTGAAGACATCTAAACTTATTTATAAATGGAACGTTGTCTATGTGTGTGTATGTGTGTGTCCGCTACCTACAGACTCCGAAACGGCTGAACCGATTTTCCTTACAATTTACACAGTTCCGAGTGTTTTTAGTTAGGTTTGTGTTGTGGTACCACAGATAAATATCGAAAATCGATAATCGAAAAATCCGGTTATAGAAGGAGTGGTCCAAATTGAATCAAATTTGATACACTCATAGACAAAGACATAAGAAACTATATTCAGAAGTTTCAAAGTTGCAGTTCTTACAATAGTGCAGAAAATTGATAATATATATATATATATATATATATATATATATATATATATAAGACAAAATGTTTGTGTGTGTCTGTTAATCTGCCTGTATGCCTCTATTTTTTCAGCAATTTTATTTTAGTTTTTGCTTCGGGTTTGGCTCTAAGTAGGTATAATTGTAGTTCTTAGTCTCAGCCATGATATCATTTACTCAGAGGACATATTTAGCCTTCACAAAATTCAGTTTATGACAAAAAAGACTTATTTGATATCGATACCAGGAAATCAAAATTTGACTTACATCCAGTCATTTTTCTTTCAGTCTACGGTTTCGCTTTATCTGGAAACAACTATTGATTTTTAGTCTTTCGTGCCAACGTCCAAAGAGTCTGGGCTCCAGGAACATGGATTAGTTTTCAAGCTTTCATTACACGCGCGCAACGCCGGGCTATAATGCTAGTATATATATATTAGGTGCGATTTGTAAATTGTCGCAATTGATTTTATTATTTCAAATATTCTTAAGGTGACTCTAAGCTCAGGACCATGGATTAGTTTTAAAGCTTTTATTACACTCGAGCAACGCCGGGCTATTCTGCTAGTTGTGAATAAAATGCCAAACAAAAATAAGTAAATAGATTATCATTTTCATTATTTGAATAGTAGTGCCTTTTTTTTTCTTTCATTCATTTTTTCTTTCTTTCATTCATTTTTTCTTTCTTCTGTGAGATATTTTTTTCTTTACTTTGGCGCTAAATTCAGTTTCTGTTTCATCATATATAGCTTCTTTGTGTAATATGTTAGTTGGTTGGTTATTTTTATGGTATATCTACACCTCTGTGAGTCATTTATTACCAACTAAATTTTATTTATTTATTGCTGGTAATACCTTTTATTTCAACAATTTCTTGCTGTTTTTATAGAAGTTTTGTGTCTAGTAATATTATTTCTTTTCGAGATTCATTGGGATTTTTTTAAGGCAGGATCCCCAAGTCCTACCCTTGTTATATAATCCATAACTGGAGGGAAGGGACGGATTAATACCTTTCCCTAGGGTATCAGTGCTTAAGTGAATGCAGGGTATTCAACTGGAATTCGAACTCGGCTCACCGATTTCTCTTTCCGAGCCGATATCCACTGCACCACAACATCCGTCACTAATCGCTTACAGAACCTGATATTCCCTAAAGCGGTCACCCATTTAAGTACTGACCAGGCTCAACGTTGCTTAACTTCGGTGATCGAGCGAGAACCGGTGTAATCAACGTGATATGGCCGTAAGCCTTTTCTCAGATGTCTTCATTATTAAAAAAAAAATTGAAATATTTTTTCATAAAAGATCTGACTAATTCAATCTTTCCACTGTAACTGCACATTTAAAAAATGCCTTTAAACCCTAACTTTTTAGCATTAAACAACCCACCGATGGTGATATGCCGTTAAAAAAACTCAAACTCTAAACAAACAAAAAATAAAACAAATTTTGCTTTGAATGGTTTGAAAAATGTGAAATTACTCAGTTCACATTTTGTAAAATCTACATGATATCTAGAGACAAATGACGAAATAAACGCTAAGAATTCATACAAAGTTTAAACAGAACAAATACATCAGCGATAAAATGATTAAACGAAAATAATGTCAGGACACTTAAACATCAAATGAAAATGTTCTACTTAAAGTTTAAAACTGCGTTTAAACTGCACAGATTAAGATCAAGAAGTTTGAAAATTAAAAATTGAAATAAAATCATATAAATTTTCCTTTTGACACACCATAAATAAAACAAAATTAAATGCAACCAGAGATAATGTCTCTGAAAAGAAATAACAGATAATTCTAAATCAAAAACCAGTAAATTTTAAATACAAGGAACATTTTCATAATCTTTCTTAAATTGAAAAGAAATCTGTTAACATAAAAAGAATATTTCCTTTACAAAATGCATGCCTTGACATGAAAAAATACATTTGTAAAAATCAGGAAATATAAAAGATTTTTAATATAATTTTTTTATTTTATATTTAAGTTCATTTATCTTTTTCACGATCACGGCTGATACAGGTAATCACGTATACAAAAAAAAAGTGACAGACACTAATTTAAAATATTTTTTAAAATTTTACTTTAAAGAGGCAAGTAAATTTCTAAAGAGATAAATTTGATATTTGAATAGAGCAGTTTAAGATTAAAAAAAAAAACTTCCTTTCGAATTCATAGATCTTCACTTAAATGTATTATCAACAGCATTGTCTAGGATCATTCTGTCAATTAAAAAAAAGAAAATAAATGATAGTAGATAATAATAGTATTTTTAATCATTTTACCCCAAGTTAAGCAAGAAAGCTACTAAGAAACAATGGGTTACTGAGCGAAGGAGAGTTAGAGAAAGAATAAATAAAAACGACAAACAAGAAGTCAGTTGTGTCATATACTATACACGCTTAGGCAATTATACATATATATATATATATATACTATACACACTTAGGCAATTATATATATATATATATATATATATATATATATATACTATACACGCTTAGGCTTATACATATATATATATATATATATATATATACTATACACGCTTAGGCAATTATATATATATATATATATATATATATATATATAATTTTTTTTCGTATCACCCGGGCAAGGCGGTAACGCCACTGATGTGCAGGGAGCTACATAAGAGTTCAAGAGTAAAAAGACTAATTAGAAGAGAGTGAAGAGAAAAACGAACCAGTTAGAAAGGAGCAAGAGAAGGATGGGAATACAGGTGTGATGACAGTTGTAAAGGTGGAGAGAAAGGAAAGGATATACGGGGTCGTGAAAAACCTAGAATCAAGTGGTTAAGAGATGAGTATTGACACTGCATTTAAGTTCCTGGAGGTTGTAGCCGTCAGGAAAGCAAGAATATGGAAGCGAGTTCCACAGGAGGGAAATGCGAGAAAAGAAGCTGCAGGAGTAGAATTGTCGTCTGCATTTGGTTAATCTGTGAATGGGTGAGACCCAGAAATGAAAAAAACTTAATGACAATATTTTCCCGCAGTAGGTTGCCACTATTCTGTGCAGTAGACTGGTTGCCAACCAGGGCTGCAGAAACTAATTAGCCCTGCTATTTATCTGATAACTCGAGAAAGAAGAGGTGGATTAACACCTTTCCCAAGGGTATTCGCGTGTAAGTGAATTCAATGAATTCAACTGGAATTCGAACTCTGATCGCCTATTTATTTTAGCGTTGATATCCCCTGCACCACATCCAGGAAGAGATAACAATAATAATAATAATAATAATAATAATAATAATAATAATAATAATAAAAACCTAGAATAAAGAAACCGGAAGTATACGATTGCTATTACATCAAGAATCAAAAGGACAGTAAATACCGATTGTCATCGCATTTAAATTTTTCAAGAGAAAAGTTGAGTGGAAAGCAACTAGCCGAAACAGAGGTCCACAACGGAGAGAAGAAATTGTTTGCATAGTTCTTATAATAAAATGTGAAGAAGAAAATAAAATTAAGGAGAGAGAATAACAAAAGTAGAGGAATAAAGAAGACAATAAATAATGATTGAAATTACATTTAGATTTTTGGAGGTTAAAGTTGAGTGGAAAGCAAGAAGCCGAAAGTGAGTTCCACAAGCGAAAGAAGAAACTGTTAGCATAGGACTTATAATAATATGAGAAGAAGAAAGCATAATTAAGGAGAGAGAACAATAAAAGAAGAGGAATTAAGAAGACGGAGGATAACGATTGACATTGCATTTAAATCTTGGAAGATCAAAGTTGAGTGGAAAGCAAGAACCCTAAAGAGAGTTCCACAAGTGAGAGAAGAAACTGTTAGCATAGGACTTATAATAATATGAGAAGAAGAAAACATAATTAAGGAGAGAGAACAATAAAAAAAAAAAAAAGAGGAACCAAGAAGACGGTAAATAAAGAGTGACATTGCATTTTAATTTTTGAAGATCAAAATCGACAACGAAGCTAGAAATCGGAAGACCGTTCCATAAGCGAGAACTGAAAAAGAAGAAACGTGCGGTTGCATCCAGCTATTTTAACGGTAAATTGAACCCTTGCTGCTAATTTAGTATTAGTTTTAAGTTCATAAATTCGTTGTCCGACAGGGTAAAGTCCCTCAGAACGATTTCAATATGTTTATAGAAAAATAATATAAAACCTCCTTGGTCTTACCCTCTCTTCTGATCTCAAGTGGAACCACTACATTGAGTCAATAGCTAAATCCACTGCTATGAAGGCTGGGTCTCTGTGACGGGCCAGGATGTTTTTCCCACCTGAAACCATCCTGCATATATACAAATCAACCATTCATCCGTGCATGGAGTACTGCTGCCATATATGGTCAGCTGTTCATCTCCGTGTTCTTGATAGGCTCCAAAGGAGAATCAGTAATGTGATAGTTACCGACTTGGCGGCTTCGACTACAGCCACTTTCCCACCGACGAGATATAGCTTCCCTGTGTCTTTTCTATAAATACTTCCATGGCTTCTGCTCGAACGAACTTAAGTCACTGGTGCCTCCGCAACAGGTGTTTACTCGTGCAATCAGACTGGCAACTGGGTCTCACCCATTCGTAGTTAGATCAATCAAATGCAGCCGACAATTCTACTCCTGCAGCTTCTTTTCTCGCATTTCTCTCCTATGGAACTCGCTTCCATATTCTTGCTTTCCTGACGGCTACAACTTCCAGGAATTTAAATGCAAGATCAATACTCATCCTTTCTTAACTACTTGACTCTAGTTCTTTCTACACCAGCCTGTATATCCTTTCCTTTCTCTTCACCTTTGCAACTGTCATCACACCTGTATTCCCATCCTTCTCTTGCTCCTTTCTAACTGGTTCGTCCTTCTCTTCACTCTCCTCTAATCTTTTTACTCTAATGTAGCCCCCTGCACATCAGTGGCGTTACTGCCTTGCTCGGGGTGATATGATTAAAAAAAGAAAAAATATTAAGGCGGCAGGAAATTGACTGTAGCCGAGATGACAGGTCACAATTACTTCTTAGTATCTATTAAAAAATATTTTCGAAATATATTGAGTAATGATCGTGAAAGCCAAATATTTTGTATACTTTCTTGTCAAGACGAACCCATACCACTAACAAGGCCACTAACGAATTCCAGTTGAATTTCTTACATTCACTTTCCCACAAATACTCTTAGGAAAGGTATTAATCCGTCTCTTCCCCCTCTAGCTATGAGTTAAATAACAGGACAGATTGGGTTCTATAGCCTTGATTGGCAACAAGTCTACCGCGGTAAGCAATGGCAAAATACGGTGGGATTATCTTTTGCCCAGCCAATCATATCACTTTCGAGACATAATCGCCGAAGCGTGTATCACGTATGGCACTTGACTGACTGACTAAATGAGAATGTAGGATCGGAGAATCTGTTACTCACAGGACGGATTGAGGGATGGGGGATTGCAATGTATGATAGACTTGAGCCGATGGATTGTGGAGTGGGGTCTGAGTGGGATAACAGGATGAGGATTATAATGAGTTACAAGGGGTAGGAAGATGTGGAAGGCCATGATCGCCTAAGTTCTGAAGGGACACGGTACATTGAAGAAGATTTCCGATTTATAATTTCCTTGTGCTTTTACTAACAATAATGGATTATGTCTTCTAGAAATACGCTTAAATTTAGTAATATAACGAGCGGAGAAAGAAAGAAAGAAAGAAAGAAAGAAAGAAAGAAAGAAAGATAAAATAAATGAATTATAACTGACGAAAGAAGGAAAGTTATTAGACGGAGAAAGAAAGAAAGAAAGAAAGAAAGAAAGAAAGAAAGAGAGAAAGAAAGAAAGAAAGAAGAAAAGAAAATAAATTATAATTAACGAAAGAAGGAAAATTTACTAGACAGAAAAAGAAGAAAGAGAGAAAGAAAGAAAGAAGACAGAAAAGGAGAAAGAAAAGAAAGAAAAAAGAAAGAAAGCGATCAAGAAAGAAAAAAAATTTTTTTTAATCATATCACCCCAAGCAATGTGGTGACGCCACTGATGCGCAGGGGGCTACTTAAGAGTAAAATGATTGGAAAAGAGAAAGCTGGAAACCACATCCTAGACAGGTAACAAGGGCTGAGCCTCTTCACCTGTTCAATAGACATGGGGGGAGTGTGAACCGGGCGATAGTTAAGTTTATCTACTCAAAGAAAGAAAGAAAGAAAGAAAGAAAGAATGAAAACTAATGAAACAAAAAACAAGATATGATGAAACTAAGAAAAAAAAGGAACTATAATTGACGCTTAAAAGAAAGAAAGGAAGAAAAAGAAAGAAAGAAAGGAAAAAAGAAAGAAAGAAAAGAGAAAGAAAGAAGGAATGAATGAGAGAAAGAGAGGTAGAAATGATATCTGACAAAAGAAAGAAAGAATATTGGGCGGATAAAGAAAGAAAGAAAGAAAGAAAGAAAGAAAGAAAGAAAAAACGAAAGACACAATGAAAGAAGGAACGGAAGACAAAATGAAAAAGAAAGAAAGAAAAAACGATGAAACAAAGAAACTATATATGATGAAACGAAAAAAAAACAACAAAAAAACTGTTTTTAACGCCAAAAAGAAAGAAGGAAAGAAAGAATATCTGATAGTAGAAAAAAAATAAAGAAACAAATAAAGATTTTAAAAGTTGTTTTGTTTTTATGGCAAATCAACCTCGGCGGGTCATTTATTGCCAATTAAATTTTATTTATTGCTGGTCATACCTTTTCTTTCAACAATTTATTGTTGTTTTATATAAGTTTTTGTGTCTAGTAATACTTTTTTTTCTTTTCGAGTATTAAGATTCATTGGGATTTGTTTTTAAGGGCAGGGTCCCCAAGTCCTACCCTTGTTATTTAACCCATAACTGGAGGAAGGGTACCAGTGCTTAAGTGAATGCAGGGTATTAAACTGGAATTCGAAATCGGCTCACTGATTTCTCTTTGCGAGCCGATATCCACTGTACCACAACACATATCCGTCAGTAATCGCTTACAGCACCTGGTATTCCCAAGCGGTCACCCATCTAAGTACTGACCAGGCTCAACGTTGCTTTACTTCAGTGATTGAGAGGGAACCGGTGTATTCAACGTGATAGGCCGTAAGCCTGATTTAAAAAGGCATTCCTATTCAGAGAATAAGACATGATTATCAGTCACTTATTTTCGTGGAGTATTTTATTTACAATTATTACAAAGCGACGCCAACAGTAATTACTTTAATATTTACACAAATTGGATTAAATTATGTAGAAACAAACGAAAGAAAAAAAAAAGAAAGAACAAAGAAAGAAAGAAAAAAATAAGTAAAAAGAAATAAAGAGGGAGAAAAAAGAAAAAAGAAAGAAAAAGAAAAATATTAATCCTTTCTTAAACTTTGAGACTTTTTAAATTAATCCTTTTTGATTAGAATTTTGAAAAGTTTTCAACGATCTATTGATTAATGGTGGATGAAAAAATATTTAGCATATTTCCGATTTATTTTTCTCTTCAATTTTTATTTTATCTTATTTCAAAATAAAACTAGAAAATTGGGAAAAAAAAGATTAAAATTCACAAAAAAGACGAGTAAGATTTTTTTTTTTTAAAGAAGCATCCATATTGGAAATTAGAGATGAAAAATTCCAAAGTAATTCATTAACGCATCAGACGTAGAAAACTAGGATAAGACAAATAATGACAAGCACAAACTCGAGGCACAAACTGCTTCCTTTTCCAGAATGTATGTTTTTCATTTCGATGTATGGAGACTTGGAGAAACCCCCATCTTTAGTTTGATACTAATTGATATTTTTTTCATTTTTAAGTGTAAATTATGCGATGAATCAAAAAAAAAAAAAATGGCCGACCGTCTGTTGCGACATTTGATCATCTCAGTGGTATCGTTATTTCATTCTTTCTTTCTTTATTTCTTCTGCGTTTAGCAAAAGGAGACATTAAGTGGAGATATTAAGTGGAGACATTAAGTGGCGTCAAAAAAAATGGTTACTGACTTCTGATATTCCATTTTGAATAGCAGAAATAAAACTAATGCTTCCATTACGATTTTTCAAACTAATACACCATTCATATCGTTGCAAATGTTGTTCTTTTAAAAACAGGAAAAGTGGATTAATTTTCACACAGTCCCAGTAAAAAAAAAAAAGAAAAAAACAGCAAAAAACTTCTTGATATATTGGGTTGCTGGTTTAAGCTTATCCTCAGTGCATAATTCCTGAACCAGGACTTACGCTGAAACACAGTTTCCTGTAAGATCATTGAAGTTAAGCAACGTCGTGCCTTGTTATTACCTAAAGATGGGTGAACGCTGGAGCATGCCAGGTACTGTACGCTTCGATCTGCGGTGAGTAGAATGGATCATGTCCCGGAATTATTTCTCGGGGTGCAAAGTTACAATTATTGTTAATATTTATTTTGCTATTTTACAAAAATGTGGCACAAAGCCAAAAGAGGGTTGAGAAAAGGTTGGTCTTCTTCTGTCTTACATTAACTTAACTAGCCTCATTTGTTGACCCAAGCAGACTATCTAAAATTCCCTGCACCAAAACATTACATTCTTACTTAACATTTTTACTACAAACACCAAAATGCCTCAAAGACTCTTTGAAGATCTAACTAATCCCATATGCCGAATTTGTCTGTGGAGCGTGAGGAATAACAAATTTAAAATTGAAAACCCCGGTGAATATTTATACAATAAACTAGCAGTATAGACCAACGTTGCTCGGATGGAATGAAAGCTTTAAAACAAATCCGTGGTCCTGGAGCTCAAACTCTTTGGACGTTGTCACGAAAGAATAATAAGCAGTAGTTGTTTCCAGTTAAAGGGAAACCGTAGACTGAAAGAAAAATGAATGGATGTAAGTCAAATTTTTCAATGTATAATGGATATAGTGTAGTCAGTCAGTTAAGTGCCATACGTGACACACGCTTTGGGCGATCATGTCTCGAAAGAGACATGACTGACTGGGCAGATGATTATTCCGCAGTAGGTTGCCAATGCCTTCTGCGGTAGACTGGTTGAACCCAATCTGTCCTGCCATTTGACTCATAGCTGGAGGGAGAAGAGATAGATTAAGTTACATTATTATATTAAGTTACTTAGTGGGGATCAGTTTATTACTTTATAACAATAGCAAACCGATCTCCCACTTTATGTCCAGTAGAATATTTAATTATGTTTCCAACTATTATATTCAGTCAGTCAGTTAAGTGCCATACATGATACACGCTTGGGTGATCATGTGCCGAAAGAGACATGACTAACTGGGCAGAAGAACATCCCGCTATAGGTTGTCATTGCTTTTTGGTGTGGACTGGTTGCCAGCCAAGGCTATAGAACCCAATCTGTCCTGCTCGGATGCATATTTTGTTTCATCAACATTATTAATCAAATCACACAGTGATACTAATTTTTTTTATGACGAAAAATCTGCTTGTTCAAAATGACTCCATATATCTGCATCTCAACGTTGTGCAATGGTCAATAAGCATGTTTCGCTAGAATAATTTCTACTGAGTTCGATTGGGTATTGTATATTTTAGGGCTTGTCCCATAACGAAGCTACGATTATAAAATCGCCATAATGAACTTGCGATATAACGATGACTTTATGAACGTGTTGATTTAGTGTAAGGATATGGAACATTGTGCGGGTTAGTTATGGTGCCATTTAAGTTTATGTGCAAGACAGATGAAGACCAGCCGTCACATCGTTTTTTTTATAAACATACCGCCCCAAGCAAGGCAGTTTACATAGGAGGAAAGTTATGAGTAAGAGTGACAGGTTATAGTGGGTAAGATTAGGATGATTTTGAGGGATCAGTTTATATATTGATTGTAATATAGAATTGATCCCCCACTATATACCCACATTATAATAGTATAGTTTTTTTTTTATCTTCACATCGCCCCAAGCAAGGCAGTTTACTGCCACTGGTGCGCAGGGGGTTACGTAGGAGAAAAGTTATGAGAAAGAGCAACAGGTTATAGGGAGTGTCAGGAACTAGGTAAGAGAAGGATGACTAAGGCCATAAAGTGAGGGATCAGTCCATATATTGATTGTGATGTAGAATTGATCCCCCACTTTATACCCACATTATAACAGTATAGTTTTTTTTATCATCAACATCGCCCCAAGCAAGGCAGTCTACTGCCACTGGTGCGCATAGGTTTACATAGGAGGAAATTTATGAGAAAGAGTGACAGGTTATAGGGAGTGTCAGGAAATAGGTAAGAGAAGGATGAATGTGGACATAAAGTGAGGGATCAGTTCATATATTGATTGTCATATAGAATGGATCCCCCACTCTATATCCACATTATCATAGTATAGAATTTTTTTTATAATCATATCGCCCCAAGCAAGGCAGTTTACTGCCACTGCTTTGCAGGGGGTTTTATAGGAGGAAAGTTATGAGAAAGAGTGACAAGTTACAGGAGGTGTCAGGAAGTGGGTAAAAGAAGCATGAATGTGGCCATAAAGTGAGGGATCAATTTATATATTGTTGTAATGTAGAATTGATCCCCCACTTTATAACCACATTATCATAGTATAGAATTTTTTTTTAAATCATATCGCCGCAAGTCAGACTTCTTACTGCCAATGGTGCGCAAGGGGGTTACATAGGAGGAAAGTTATGAGAAAGAGTGACAGGTCATCGGGGGTGTCAGGAAGTGGGTAAGAGAAGGATGACTGTGGCCATAAAGTGGGGGATCCGTTGATATATTGTTTGTAATGTAGAATTGATCCCCCACTTTATATCCATATTATAATAGTACGGATTTTTTTAAAAAATCATATCGCCCCAAGCAAGTCATTTTACTGCCACTGTATGGCAGGCGGTTACATAGGAGGAAAGTTATGAGAAAGAGTGACAGGTCATCGGGGGTGTCAGGAAGTGGGTAAGAGAATACTGACGAGAGTGGAGTGGACGGAGAAAGGAGCACGAGAGAGTCGATGCAGGTTAGTGGGATAGGAGATGACTATTGACCTTATATATTTTTTATAACCATATCGCCCCAACCAATGCATTTTATTGCCACTGCTTTGCAGGGGTTTCTATCGGTGGAAAGTTATGAGAAAGAGTGACAGGTCATAGGTGGTACCAGGAAGTGGGTAAGAGAAGGATGAGAATACTAACGAGAGTGAAATGGATGGAGAAAGGAGCATGAGAAGAGAGAGGATGCAGCTTAGTTAGATTGGAGATTACTATTGACCTTATATTTAAATTCTTGGAGATTGTAGCTATCGCAGAAACAAGTAAACGGAAGGGAATTCCACAGGCGGTAGTGCGAGAAAAGAAGCTAGTGGAGTAGAATTTGCGTGTACATTTTATTGATTTCACAGTAAATAGGTGGGATCTAGTTGCTAATCTTGTGGTTCGAGTCAATTCATACAAAGGGGACACCAGAGAGCTACGTACCTCGGTGCAGAAGCCGTGAAAATGATTGTAGAAGAGACACAGGAAAGCCACATTACGCCAGTGACAAAGTGACTGTATCTGAGCTGCCAAGTCGAGATCGATCACATTATAGATTCTCCGTTGGATTTTGTCAAGGACACCTAGGTGGATAGCAGGGGCACCCGACCAGATGTGGTAACAATATTCAATGCACGGGCGGATGCTTAGTCGGGATCTGTCACATTACGGATTCTCCTTTGTATTTTGTCAAGGACACCTAGGTGGATAGCAGGAGCAACTGACCAGATATGGCAGCAATATTCAATGCACGATATCATGGCATGTGCCAACTTTCTTGTATTTTAACAAGGATAAATATTGCTTTCGTTTTTCATATCAAGAGGATCTTTCTTCAAATAAAGTCTGTAAATTTAAATGTAGTCCGTGTTTTAAACTGTTATACTTCGTATCTTTATGATAAAATATCTGCTTGCCTAAAATGATGTTTTAGGGAGTGGATAACATCAAAGCTACGCTTAAAAGTTTGTCCTGTCTTAGTCATACCGTCAGCCACAATTGTTTTTTTGTTTTTTTTTAATCGTATCACCCCGAGCAAGGCGGTAACGCCACTGATGTGCAGGGGGCTACGTAACAGTGAAAAGATTGGAAAAGATAAAGACGGAAACCACATCCTAAACAGGGAACAAGGGATGAGCCTCTTAACCTGTTCGATAGACATAGGTGGAGTGTCAACCGGGCGATAGATAGATCTATCTACTCCAATTAAAAAAAAAAAAACAAAGTGAGAAGATTGGAAAAGAGAAAGCCGGAAACCACATCCTAAACAGGGAACAAGGGATGAGCCTCTTAACCTGTTCAATAGACGTGGGTGGAGTGTGAACCGGGCGAAATGACATGGAGCATAAAGAAAAAGAAATTACCCATGAACATATCTTTTTCCTTAAATAATTTGCCATGAGGATTTCTCTGGGCTCATTTACCATTAAAATATATGGAAAATCATATATGTTCTTAATCATTTCACCCCAGGTTCAGCAGGATCAACATTGGTGCACAGGGGGTTACAATGAGAGAAAAGAAAAACATGGTACAGGAGGTGTCAAAAAAGGTAAGAGAAAAATGAGAATTACGGAGGTAGAAGATGGCATTTGATGTTGTATTAAAAATTGGGAAGATTGTAGCTATTAGGAAAGGAAGCGGAAGGGAGTTCCAATACTAGGAAGTTTTTTTTCTACCGTTATTGGTTCTGTCACATATGATATGTAGTGAACACGTTACTTTTTAAATTTTTTCATGAATTTTGTCTAAAATAAAAATAAGTGATGCTGTACAATAAATAAATAAAGTCTAAGGACGATAGGATATGCGCTGTGGTGCAGTGGATATCGACTCGGAACGAGAAATCGGGGACCCGAGTTCGAATTCCTGTTGAATTCATTGCATTCACTTACGAGCAAATACCCTTGGGAAAGGTATTAATCCGACTCTTCCTTCCCGTTATGGGTTAAATAACAGGACAGATTGGGTTCTATCGCCTTGTGTACCGCAGAAAGCAATGGCAACCTACTGTGGGATAATCTTCTGCCCAGTCAGTCATGTCTCTTTCCAGACGTGATCGCCCAAGCGTGTCTCACGTATGGCACTTAACTAACTGATAAGGACGATGAAGAACAATCTTGTTCATCATAGGTTTTTGATCTTAAGCAGAATTTTGTTTCATGCGAAAATAAGCATCGCCATTTTTCTTCGTATTTTTTCAATACGCATTGGGGATCAGTGACTTAGATGCCATAGAAGAAATCCGCATGTCTCAAATGAGATATGACTGACTGAGCAGATGATTTTCTCATAGTAGGTTGATATTACTTTCGGCAGTAGCCTTGTTTCCAACCAAGTCTATAGAACCCAATCTATTCTCCTATTTAACCCAGAGCTGGAGGGAGAAGAGACGTACTTTTTTAAAGGTTATTTGCATGAAAGTGAATGCAACGAATTCTACTAGAAATTGAACTAAGTTCTTCAATTTCTTGTTCCGATGATACGTTTAAAAAATTGTTTTACGGACCCAACAGACAAACTGTACATATACAGTCTAGTTAGGACATCATAGTGAACTTTAGATTTGTGCATCGTGAAGAGGTGCAATGGTCAACAAGCTGGTTTCGCTAGAACAATTTCGACTAAGCTTAATTTTCTTAAAGTGATCCATAATTTCGGCCTTGTGCAACCTGTAAGCTACGCTTAAAATCTCGTCATAGTCTACTTGCGATATTATGATGAATTTCTATGGCACCATGTGTGGGTCAGTGATTGTAATATGTTCTTTTTATAATCATATCACCCTAAGCAAGGCATTTTACTGCTACTGTTTTGCAGGGGGTTACCTAAGAGGAAAGTTATAAGAAAGAGTGACAAGTTACAGGAGGTGTCAGGAAGTGGATAAAAGAAGGATGAATGTAGCCATAAAGTGAGGGAACAATTTATATATTGATTGTATTGTAGAATTGATCCCCCACTTTATAACCACATTATCATTGTATAGAATTTTTTTTATAATCATATCGCCACAAGCCAGCTAGTTTACTGCCACTGGTGCGCAATGGGGTTACATAGGAGGAAAGTTATGAGAAAGAGTGGGGGTGTCAGAAAGGGGGGTAAGAGAAGGATGAGAATACTTATGTGAGTAGAGTGGACGGAGAAAGTTGCATGAGAGAGAAGATAAAAAGGAAGAAAAAGAGAGATAAAAAGAGAGAAAATGAAACAAAGAAAGAGAGAAAAAAAGAAAGAAAAAAGAATCGGAGGATTGAAAGAAAAAAGAAACAGAAAGAAAGAAATAAATAAATAAAGAAAGAAAGAAAGAAAGAAAGAAAGAAAGAAAGAAAATCGTAGGACTTTTTTTTAATCATATCGCCCCAAGCAAAGCATTTTATACCACTATTTTTTCAAGGGGTTACATAGGAGGAAAGTTATGAGAAAAAGTGACTGGTTACAGTGGGTGTCAGGAAGTGGGTAAGACAAGAATGAGAATACTGATGAGAGTTGAGTAGACGGAGAAAGAAGCATGAGAGAGAGAGAGAGAGAGAAAGGATGCAACTTAGTGAGATAGAAGATGACTATTGACTTTACATTTAAATTTTTACATTAAAATCTATCTATAAAACTGACGAAGACTGGCCGTTCCATGCCCTCATTGAATGTAGCAGTTTTCTCGTATTTTAACAAGAATAAATAGTGCTTTCCTCTTTCGTATCGAGTTGTGTATTCATTTAGTAAGGCCTATAAACTTAATTTAATACAATACCGTAAGAAACTGCTCCCAGCAGTCTTGATCTTGTATGACCCGACTTTCTCTTTGTGGCAATCATGCCACCTTTCATTTGTTCGAACTTGTCATCTGGGTTATTCACTTCTTGCCTCTGTGTCACTCGATATTTCCTGTAAGTGTCAAATGCTTCAAGCTATTTCCCCCAGTATGCGTCCCCAAAATTTAATTTCTCTCCTACACTTGCTTTATCGTAATTTTCTTTGTAGTCCCGAGTCTACTTGAAATTGACGCAGGTTTTCACGCAGGTTTTCATCAGAAACGTATTTCAGTTCGTTCAAGCATTTCTCAAGGGGTTCATTAAAACTTCCAACGCCCACAACCATAAAATCTTTAAATGTAAATAATAAATAAAATATAAGCATGATTAGTGAGAACTTTAAAGTTGTCCATTGTGGTGCAATGAATATCGGCTTTCAATGAGATATCAGAGAGCCGAGTTCGCATTCCAGTTGAATTCGTTGCATTCACTTACGCGCAAATAACATTGGAAACGGTATGAATCCTTTTCCATTTAGCTATGGGTTAAATAACAGGACAGATTGGGTTCTATAGCCTTGGTTGGTGTTATGTGGAAACACACCTATTCCTCCAAACGATTGCTTCCCCGACGGCTACAATCTCCAGGAGTTTAAATGTAAGGTCAATAGACACCTCCTAACACACTAACCTGCACCCATTCTATCAAGCACTCTTCCCATCTGCCCAACCCTCATCCTCGCTATCCTTAGTCATCTGTCACCTTCCTCCTGTCATTCCCTATGTCTAACCACTCCTTCTCTTTACCTTCCCCTATGTAGCCCCATGCGCAATAGTGGCAGTGGAATGCCTTGCTTGGGGTGAGATGATTTTAAAAAAAAGATAATGGACTCTTTCTCCTATATTAATAAGAGTTGACAGAAAATTCTTAAAAGTGGTTGGGAAGTTCTTAGGAGTTCTTTAGATATCTATTGGAGTTCAGTAGAACTAAGCAGTTGATATTAGTCGGCAGTTAGCGGAATACTAAGGAGTCAGTTTTTAGTGGAAGATTTTTTTCTTTGTTTAATCATATCCCCCCCGAGCAAGGCGGTAACGCCACTGATGTGCAAGGGGCTACGTAAGAGTGAAAAGATTGGAAAAGAGAACACCCGAAACCACATCCTAAACAGGGAACAAGGGATGAGCCTCTTCACATGTTCAATAGACGTGGGTGGAGTGTGAACCGGGCGATAGAAGTTTCTAACATTTAGGGTACGTTAAGCCGATGAGCAACCAACATAACATGATTATAACCTTCAGTGCTAATAGTCCTCCAAAACAGTTGGCATCCAGTCGACCGCTCAAAGTATGGCATCCTACGATAAGAAAACCATCTGTCTACTTAGACAAAATCACACAAGCGGTTATCGTGTGAGGCGCTTAGTTGACTGAGTTAAAACCATAGCATCCCTCACGTGAGATCTTTGTTCGAATTTCCCAATATTTGGTTTAATAAGCTGGTGGCATCTTGATAATAACGATCTAGGAGAGAAAGTTCCAGTGCATGGTCCCAAAAGAGTGTTGCTCATGCCAAGGGTTGCTTTCTCTTTCTTTGTCACTCACACACACACATACAAAATCTCTCTTCCCCTTCTTTTTTTAATTCGCTTTCTTTCATTCTCCACAAAAGTTTTTAGACAACCATAACAATAAAAAGGACTGACTGGCTTTATGTATGCTGATGTAAAGAAATATGTATCTGTTGAAGAATTTGCTTCACGGATTAACTAGCCAACTTAGCAGACGTCTATACTCGGAAAAGTGTATCCGCACTAATATATATATAGCACCAAATGAGCTAGACGAGCCTACCTAGGTTTCATCCTAAACGGGCCTTCAGGGAAACCTTTCCCTAACGATCCGTTTAAGTGAGACCAAGGTAGGTTCGCCTGGCTCATTAGGTGTTATTCATTTAGTTTGCTCTACCTTTGTATTGAGCGCTTTCTGTTAGATGATTATTCGTTCCGGGTTTTCTCTTTGGGCTTCGTGCTGATTTCGGTCCGAACACTTTTGACTGATTTTCATGTCCAAAGCTCTTTCTTTATTTGCAAGCATTTTTTCCTTCGTTCGATAGTTTTCGAGGAAGGTTTTCCAGACGAGTATAATAATAATCTCGTTTATATATATATATATATATATATATATATATATATATATATATTTTCTAGACATATTCTATTAAATATAAGAGACAATGAATGTCTATTATGTCTAATCATGAGCCGTTCTAAACGTCGTATTTTTGCTTTAATTTCAGTTGAAAATAAAGACAAAAATTCTCCAACATTTGGATAATTATTTATTGGTTTTCTTCTAAGCTTATATATATATATATATATAAACGAGAGTATTATTATAATCGTCTCGAAAACCTTCCTTGGTTACGAATGAAGGTACATTCCACAATTAGATATTTACATTTAAGAAGTGCTCAATACAAAAGTTGAGCATAAATATATAGTATTTATTATTATTATTATTATGACGAATTACTGCAACTCAATAACTATAAATTTTCGGTGATAAAACCCCATAATCAGGCAGTAAAATCTTTATAGTTATACGATTATTATATATATATATATATAAATATATATATATATATATATATAGTCATCCGCAGACAGATCTGTTTCGCTGTATCACAGCTCATTAGTACGGCTTAGACTCCGGTCGCTTCCTAACCCAGGATCGAAACCCGACCGAACCGGCGTCAGTCGGCGATTCTACCCCTTGGCTACGAGCGTCCGATAGAAGGAAGTAGGCTTTGTAGCGCGTATAAACACGCCCAATAGCTAGAGTGCTCCAATTCATTATCAAATGAGCGATGCGTATATGCCAGAGTAGCTACTGTTTACAAAGCCCCCCACACTTCCAGAGTGCTCAATCAGTGTGTGAGAGCGTAAATACTATAGTTATCCGCAGACAGATCTGTTTCGCTGTATCACAGCACATCAGTACGGTTAGACTCCGATTGCTTTTAACCCAGGATTGAAACCCGACCGAATTGGCGTCAGTCGGCGATTCTATCCTTGGGCCACGAGTGTCCGGTAAAAGAAGGCAGACTTTTTAGAGCATATATCATTATACACGCCCAATAGCTTGAGTGATCCAATTCATTATCAAATGAGCGATGCGTATATGCCGGGGTAGCTACAGTTTACAAAGGCCCCCACTCTTCCAGAGTGCTCAATCAGGGTGTGAGAGCGTCAATACTATTATATTTCTAAGCATATACTGTTAAATAAAAGAGACAATGAATGTCTATCATGTTTAATCATGAACCGTTCTAAACATCGTATTTTGGCTTTAATTTTAGGTGAAAATAAAGACAAAAATGCTCCAACATTTGGATAAATTTATTATTATTATTATTATTATTATTATTATTATTATTATTATTATTACTTCCTTTCTGTATGATACATTAAGTGTCCATACTGGTACACCTGTTTAAAGCTAATAGTTGACACTCTTCAGGGGAATAAACTTGTGACTTCACATATCGAGATCCGTTTGCTTTTCTGATGGCCAAGGTGTCATGTATAAATTGCTAAGTCAACTTAATGGATATTTTGCCACTGTTGTGTGGCTTGGTTGTTTTCACTATACTCCACGTTATGTCTCTTATTTTTAATTTTTTTATTTCAATTTCCCCACGTGGCTATTCAATTTTGTACATTTTTAAAATTATCTATTTTAAATGTAGACTTGTAGTTAAACCATCGAGTCTTAAAGATATCTTTGGCTGATCCGAAATATGTTTTATTTTGACAATTTAAGTCATGTACTTTCGCTTTGAAAACGACTAGTTTTTGTTTTACCAAGTCCTTGAAGTTCGCATTCATTTTTGTCCTTGATGTAACGATCTTTATTAATTATTTTGTTTTGTACAATCCCATTTAAATTTCTTACGTTTTGTTTCTTTATGAAATATATATATATATATATATATAAATTACAGAATCAACGAATTTTAACGAAACTTGGTTATAACCAACCGACAATTTGAAATGAATTGTTTGAACAATATTTTTTATCGATACTCGTATTTAAGTAGATATTCTGTTTTTAATGAAACAGTATTATATATTTATTTCTACCGGCCTGATTATTTACGATAAATTTTTATTACAAAAATGTGTGCCATTCGGCAGGATTCGAAACTGCGACCCCTATCGATATTGGGGAAGCTACCATTTGATGTGGTAACGTCTTAGACCTCTCGACCAAGAATAACCTCCTTTCTAAGCGTAATAATAATGTTCGTAATAAAAATTTATCGTAAATACTCAGGCCGGTAGAAATAAATATATAATACTGTTTCATTAAAAACAGAATATCTACTTAAATACGAGTATCGATAAAATATATATATATATATATTTTTTCTTGAATATCACTCGCTTGCTTTCGATGGTGATTCTTTCTGGCGGCTGAAAGGAATGTTTGTCTTTTAACGGTACTTTTGATTTCCATTCGCAATAATACTATGAATAACACTTTTAGATTTCCCCACACTCTTTGAAATATCCCCAATAGAGAGTTTGTTTTCATTACGTAACTTGACTATCAGTTTTTTGTGTTTCAATAACGTCACAGATATTTTCGCAATGTTTACAATGCAAGAGCCAGTAAAGAGCCGGTGAAATTTAGGAAAAATACCCTATTTAACATTCTTACCATAAAAAAAACTTTCAATAATGCAAAATAATTAATAAATTTTATGGATTTATTTAATCGTTCTGATGTTTTTGATCATCTAATTTTTTCGAATATTACATCATTGTTCTAATAGATTTATCAAAATAAGTTTATTGGGCTTTATATTTTGTAATTAAATAATTTACCTTTATATCCTTATTTTTCCATGATAAAATGTTCTTTGAAGCTTTAAGATGAAAAGTTACTTTTATATTTCGATTTTTTCTTAACATCGTTCTGATCTTTATGCTTGCTACTGTTTATATATATATATATATATATATATATATATATATATATATATATTAATATATATATATATATATATATATATAACATACAACGTGTGTTAGCACGTGCAATACCTTGTATTCATTAGCCGCCGAGCAGGAGTGATGTCACGGTTTCGGTGTCTCTGGCGCCACCAGCAGCGTTTGCCACCAGGCAGGGTATGAAGATAAACTTGTTGATTGTCCCTCCTGTATACTCTCATAAAGAAGTAAATAAAACGATATATATATATATATATATATATATATATATATATATATACAGAAAATCTATGCCTGAGCCAACAAACCTACCTCGGTTTCACCCTACGGCTCGTCAGAGTAAATTGGGCCAATTTACCCTGACGAGCCGTAGGGTGAAAACTTAGGTCGGTTTGTTGGCTACTGCTTAGAGTTTTTGTCTTTCTTGCTCTACCTTCGTATTGAGCACTTTAGGTTTTCCTTTCGGGGTTTTTTTTTTCTTTCTAACGGCTACTCGACTTTTTGTTTATGTACTTTGTTTGTTTCTTTTTATACTTCACCCTCTTTTCCCTCCGAGTTTGTCTTCGGTGAGTTGTTCAAGACGATTTAAACTATAGCTTAATTAATACTAGTTTTGGCAATGTTAGTTCTGTTACTATTGGTATTGTAATTACTATAGTTAATATTATATATATATATCCACGAAAAATCTAAAGTGAGCCAAAACCTACCGCGGTTTCACAATACGGATCGTCAGGGAAAAGGCCTTTTCCCTGACGATCCGTAGTGTGAAACCGCGGTAGGTTTTGGCTCACTTTAGATTTTTCGTGTGTTTTTGCTCTACTGTTGTATTTTAGTACTTTCGTATCGAGCTCTTTTACTTGTGTTTGGTTCCGTTTGGGTTTTTTTTCTTTTCTGCGGAATTTTGAATGTTTGTTCTTGTTCCGCTGGTTTCTTTTTTTTCTCCCCATTTATCCGCCGACTTAGTACGCCGGATTGTAACGGATTTAGGTTCTGTTTGTTAATGGTTTTTTCGAGAGTTTATATTGACATAAATTTACGGAGTGCATTCTTACAGAGTCTAAGTAGTTATTATAATCATTATATATATA